>BQNB010001555.1:2543-24124 GCA_026074375.1 Tanacetum coccineum | reverse complement strand
AATTTCTTAAATCTCTCTTCGCCTGATTCGGTGCCCCTCATGCTATCATAAGTGATCGCGGAACCCATTTTTGCAATGACTAGTTTGCAAAAGTCATGCTTAAATATGGAGTTACTCACCGTCTCTCCATCGCGTATCACCCACAAACAAGTGGGCAAGCTGAGGTATCCAATCGTAGCTTGAAACGAATTTTTGAAAGGACCGTGGGTGAGAACCGTGCCTCTTGGTCAAATAAACTAGATGATGCACTCTGGGCCTTCCGTACTACTTACAAAACACCCATCGGGTGTACCCCATACAAGCTCGTATACAGAAAGGCATGTCATCTACCGATCAAGCTTGAGCACAAAGCCTATTGGGCCTTGAAGCATGCAAACTTTGACCTTGACACCGCGGGTAATCACCATAAAGTTCAACTCAATGAACTAAATGAACTTCGTGATCATGCCTATGAAAACTCTTTGATCTATAAAGAGAAAACAAAGAGGATCCATGACTCAAAGATCAAAAACCGCGTTTTCAACGTTGGTGATCAAGTCCTTCTCTTTAACTCTAGATTGAAGATGTTCTCGGGCAAATTAAAATCCTGTTGGTCCGGACCATTCACCATTACCCAAGTCTTTCCATATGGCACCGTTGAGTTATCCCAAAACTTCGGGCTAAATTTCAAGGTGAACGGTCATAGAATTAAGCGCTACTTTGGAGGGGACATACCAAAATTGGTTGTCCCGGATCTCCACACCTTCCCCAAAGACAAATAAATCCGGGGATTAGGTCAAGCTTAGTGACCCTAAACAAGCGCTTCGTGGGAGGCACCCCATGCTTATCCGTAGTTATATTATGTAGTAATGAATAAGTGTTTTTTGTTGCGAGGGGTGTGCCTCTTTCCATTCTCGTTTGCTTGTGTTTTTGTGATTGTCCAGGATTGTCTCGGATTTTTGAAGCCTCTCGTGCTCGTAGATTTGTCCTTCGATCACAAGAGCTTCAAATCCTCAGCTTCATTTGGGAAATCCAATATCCTAATCTTATCGACTAACGTTTATCTTTAAGCCTACTTAATAAACGTCTTAGGATTTACGTAGAGACACTTCTTAAAACATTGAGGACAATGTTTAATTCTAGTATAGGGGGGATCTATCGATTTGATTATGCCTGCAGCTGTTGTTTTCACGTAATCCTGTTTTTACCACCAAAATTTCAAAAAAATGAAAAAAAAATTAATTTTTTTTCAAAAATAAAATAAGTGTTTTGTCACAATTTTGACTTTCCTGCTGGGTAGAATAAGAATAAATTTTGACTCGATCGAGCGTGTTGAGCTCTAGCTTGTTCCTTAACTTTTAGGGTAAGCGTTCGCGAATCTTCGCGAAGAACAAAAAATGATAGAGTTAAGTATGAGTTGGATGCTAAACAAGGATTAGTTGGAAATCTTAAGAGCTCATGTATGTAATTTGTGGATTTTTCTCCCATAAACTCTTAACCGGATTAATATACGTACTATTTTTGGAAATTAAACTTAAATCAACAATTTTTATATAGTGTATAGCAAAAATTTTAGTCTTAGTTCAAACTTATACTTGAATTTTTCAAAAAGAAGTCTTCTCTATAAAAAAATGATAAAAAAATATAATAATATATAATAAACTGTGGGCTGATACAAGTTTGTTGTATCTTGCCGGCTCACAACTTACAGCCTTCTAAAGAAAGCCCATAGTAAGAATAAAAATCCGAGACTGATAAAAGTTTGCTGCATCTTGCCGGCTCACAACTGATGTTGCAGCCTTCTAAAAGGTCGAGGGTTACAATTGCATAAATGTTATGTTTAATATTAAGTTTGAATTAATAAATAGATCTCTTTTTGTTAAATTTAAATATGCTTTTGAACTTTGACTATTCTATTTTAAGTTTTTAAAATAAGCTACGGAAAACTTGAGAGTTTTTGAAACCAAAGGTCCGTGAGTCCCGATACTAGTCTCTGTGGGGTGTCAAAATCCTGGTCACTTAGCCGCAAGGTTAGGATGTGCCGAGACGAAAGTCGCTACATGGGATGATCTCGCCTTCACACTCATTATTCTCGGGTGGAACGTGAAGCATGGAATTTGGCAAAATGTTGATCCAATGTTGAAATTCAAAATAGCACATACACCTAAGATATAATAATTGTCAGGAGTGAAAAGTTCACAAGTTGCAAATATGAGTAGTGTTAGCATCTTAACTGATATATGGTTGTGATTTCGTTTTAAGCTTGGTTTGGATAAGTGAAAAGTCGGGAACGATGAATTTATCCTTTTTGGGGCATTCTCGGATCGAAATGCATCTTGTTCTATGATCCCTAACAGATATGATAATAACGAAAGTCAAATAAGTTTGTTAGTTGCTTAAATAGAAAAGTACAAAAAGATGAGAAAAAGAAAAAAATGAAAAAATATTAGGAATAAGTGTATATCATTTAAAAATGGTAAAAATGAGGCTTCTCTAAACTTTTGATTCTTTAATTTCCCTCGATAAACTCTTTGCTACTTTTCGAGGTAATTAGTCGAGGGGGATCGAGATTCTTAGTTTTCTAAGTGCTTACTTATAGCATTACGTGAGGACACGCAATATCTTAGTATGAGGGATTTTGGTATGCGTTTAATTACACATGCCTTTAACCTCTAAAACCGGACTTAAATGACTAAAAACGTACCAAAAGTACATTGTATTTGTATATTTTGCGTTTGTATTGTGCAGGTAATGGATATCCAAGAAAATGACAAAAATAAAAGCCAAATCGATAAAACCGAGCACGAGAACGGAAAGAGCGTCAAAGAAAAGTCAAAATCAAAGCCAAGTCAAAAAAGTCAAAGTCAAATCAAGTCAAAATCAACCCCGGGAAGTGGATCTGGAAAGAACATCGAAAACCAAACCTGAAAATCTAAATTGGCAAAAGTGGGCCCACCCGTACCCACCTAGTGGGCCCGGGACAGCCCACTTATATTCTTATAACCCCCAGCCCAACAACTAGCCCATCATCACCCTTATAACCCTGTTAATCCGCTACCCCCTTTATAACACCCCCGTTAGTCCTTTAAGGACTAACGGTGAAAACCAATTATAAACTCCAAGGACCAAAGTTGTACCTCCAAAGACTAAAGTTGCAATATACTCATATAAATAGAGGGACCATTCTTGTTAATCCACCAAACTTCTCACCCTGCACCAAACAAACAATATCCGTTTTTCCCGCTCCCACTTCCATTGTTACTGTTCACCTCCACCCCCAAAGTTACACTTACCTTGTGGTTAAACCCACTTAAACCCACATTCTAGAAGCTTAAATTATGCAATGGATGGCGTTTTTGGCTCTGAAACGTTGGCAATCCAAGGAAATCATTGGGGAATGATTGCGTGGCAATATCCAAGGGCTATTATTGATTTAAGGATGCACAAGATGAATAGATGGCCAAGATTATGACTACTAAATCCTCTCACACAAGAAAACCAAGCAAGAACCTAGATGCTTCCATCCGACTTATAAATAGAGGGCTTATCCCATTTGTAGAAGAGAGTTAGTTTTTGAGTTTTTTTTAGTCTCTTTTTTAAGTGTAATTTTCCTTTAAAAGTATTTTGTATTTCCTTTCCTTTGTAAAAGTTTAAGTTTTTAATGAAAAGTTTGAGGTTTGTGTTTTTAAGATATTGTGTTTGATCATTTTATATAAGTTGTCAAGCCTTGAAAAGCTATGAAGCAGCTTGTAGATCTTACCTAAAAGCTTCACTAAGCTTTTTGTCTCTTGAATCAAACCTTATTTTACAGTTTAATCTCTTTTATTTCCTGTTTTAATCATAAAAATCTAAAAAATACTAAAAAGAACCACCCCTTAAAATACCACAGCTTTTGGATGATAAGCTAGCCTTGGAAGAGCTTATAGACCTCACTAGCTTGTCTTTTTGACAAACTAGAGCTTGTAGATTTGATTGTTTGCCCTGTTTTGAGCAAGGGTGCTTGTAAGTCTTCATTTTTATTTTCTAGCTTATTTACTATTCAAGTGCTTATTTCTGCTTATTTTCTGCTTATATATGCTTATTTATGTTTGCTTATGTTAGTTAATGCTTATTATGCTTAGGTTTTAGTTTAAAAATCTTGTGTGCAAGTTTTCTTATATTCTGTCTTAAAATAGCTCATAAAATAGCATAATCTAATCTAGCTTATCTGAGTGCTTATCTGCTGTTTAAACTTGCTTATTATTGTCTTTTTAGCTTATATATTATCTGGTCTTAAAGTTTTGTTCATTAAAAATCAAGTAATCAAGTTAAAATAGGCAAAACTGTTTTTAAAGGGGTGTTTGGTTTAACTGCTTAAATGGGTCAAAGTGGGTTAAAATTGCAATTTGACACTTAAGTCAGTTTAGCTTAGCTTAAATTAGTCCTAAGGTTTAGTTTGTTAAAGTTTTTAAGTAGTAAAACTCATTTTTAAGGATTTGAGGAGTTGTGGTTTGAAACTGTTAAGTTATAGCTTATTCTAGTTGCTTATTTGATTGTGCTTTGCTTATTGTTGCTTTTGTGAAGTTTTTGTGTTTATTCATGTGTTAAAACAAATTAGTATCATAGCTCTAAGGCCTGCAAGTTTGGTTTGTGTTTTATCATTTCTGTCAAAAATATTGCTAAGTGTTGATAAAAAGAAGAAAATGCTTTTTCATTTGCTTTTTATGGCTTATCCTTTATTTCAAAATATGTTTTGATTGTTGCTACATGTTCTTTGAGTTCCATATTTAATCTGTTTGAAGGTTAAAATTCCATAAGGATCTGTTTGTGGGCTTATTTTTAAGCTCAAAAGTAGTGGTTTGTTAAGACTGAAAAAAGTTTTCTAAGTGTTGAAAAATGAACAAACAGCTTTTTCATTAAGACTTTTTCTTATTTACCTTATTTGAGTTTATTTGCTTATTTCTTTTGCTTATTTAGGTTTAGTGTTGCTCGTTAGGATAGTTTAAGCTCAACTTATCTTATTTCCTTTAGGTTTAAGCTTATTTGAGCTTATTAGCATTTTAGCTTAAAAACCTAAAGCTTTATAGCTTTTTAAGTAATCATCTAATTTGCTTTCATATAATGAAGTAAACTCTTTGCTTATTTTTGTTGATTATCATGCTTATTAGACTAGCCTACAAGCTGTTATAAGCCATTTGCTATTGTAAGAGCCCTTAGCTTAAAGTCTAAGTTTAGAAAAATACCTAGCAGTCTTAAGTTTACTAGCAGTCATTACCATAAAAGTATAGATGCTGATTTCATAAGCTCGTTATAGGTCCTTATATGGTTGCTTATTTTTGTCGTATTGTTGTTTATTTATTGTAGCTTATTGTCATCCTTTGCTTAATCTAAATTTCATTGTGCTTATTTGCCATATTTAATTAAGACCTAGCAGACTTAATTGTGATTTAAACTAGGCAAGCACTAACTTAAAAGTTAGTACTGACTGATTTTATATGACTCATTTTTTGAATATATAATAGTCTTATATTTGCTAATTTGTGTTCCTATTTGCAGTTTAATGCTGTCTTTGAGTATCGAGATGTTTCTTATCTTGCTTTAACATTTGCTTTATTTTTTCTATTCTGTAAGCTTAGCCGTATTGTCAATTAGTTTCTTACTTATAGAAAATAAGTATTCTGTCATATTCATTGTCTTATTAGCAGGCTTGATTGCTTGGATATCATAAAAAGCTATAGTTATAAAAAGTGCTTATTTTTCTGTCTTCTAAAAAGTTGTAATAAAAAAATGGCATTAAAAAAATACTTGGGAAGGTGGAAGTCTCAAGTGAGCCATGGCTCGAACTCGAGACCTCAACACCCTCAACCAAGCATTTTAAACCCACACACACAACCAACTCTGCTACAATAGCTCATCAGTCATCCTTTGCACCCATTATTGCTTTATTACCTTTTTGATTCCCATAAACCCATAAGACTTTTGCAGCTTATTTGAGCTTTTCTGCGCTTATTCGAATAAGCTGGACTATAACCCAGCCTTATTTTTCCTAGGATCTTTATAGCTCTTAGGATTTTCCTGCAATTTTTCATAATTTTTCATACTTATTTGTTATTTTTAATTATTTTTTGAAAGTTAAAATTTTAAAAAGTCTTAAAAAATAGAAAATTACAAAAAAAAATAGTTTTTGGTTTTAGAATAAATAGTTTTAGGTTTACAAGCATTAAAATCATTTTTACCACTTTTAGATTTTGATTTTGATTTTTAGTTTTAAATTATTTTAGAAATAGATTTTTATTATAAAAAGTAGTTAAATATTTTCATAATTTATATCATTATTATTTAGACATTTTCTAAAGTAGAAAACCATTTTTTTGGAATTTTTAGTGAATAATTTGCTATTTTCTAGGATTTTTAATAGATTAAATTATTTTTTAATTCATAAAAATTTATTAAAAAGCCAAAAAATATACACATCCTTTTTAGAAAATTTTTATTTGTATCATATTTGAGGTTTTAGAAACCTAAGTTTGTATTTTAATGTTTAATTTGCCTATGTTTGAAAAATAGTCGCGTTTTTTAGGATTTCCCGTTTCGTTTTTAGTATTTAAATTATACTGATGCCTAGTTAATTATTAGTGTCAAAATTGTTTCCCATAGTTTATGAAAACCAATCCAATTTTGTCCATTCAAAGCATCATCTTAAAATGACTCTCGGACTTTCAATTCATTCCTCGTGGGATAACTGAACCGGGAATCTACCTATCAGATTACTATAATTGTGGATTTTTTTGATTCCCACCCTCTTAACTTTATAAATTAATAAATATAAGTATATCTTAGTTTTAATTTATCAATTAATATTTTAAAAGGTGTAGATCAAAATCCAACATCCATAGATACATAATATGATACTGAAGAGTCCACAGAACCCATCTTAAACATCACTTAAATGTGGTTTAGGATATGTCCAAACGTGCAACTAGGTCACAAATACCTCTCGTCAATAAGCTATATCGATTTCTCAATCCAAGATCCACCACACTCAACCTGAAGAAACTCTATAGAACAATTCGTCCCAAAAGTATTCTTCTATCCTATGAATTGGAACAACAATCAAAGTCAAGGCTTAGTACATATGAAAAATGTATCGTCATTTCATATCCCCAATCAATGATGCCAAAAATTCAAGGATGTACAACACTAGACATATTTCAAGCCCAATGTATATTGGGACCAAACTCTTGAATTTGTTTTTGTTGAAATAGTGAATTGCTTGAGAACATGAGTTTGGCAATCGGACGAATTGGATTAAAAAAAGATAGTGATTGCTCCAAATATATGACCGGTAACAAAAGTCTATTCTCTACCTACAAAGCATACGACGGAGGTAATGTTGTCTTTGGAAGTAACTTGAAAGGAAAAATCATAGGCAAATGTACGATCTCAAATAACTCTCTTACCATATCCAACGTAGAACACGTAGATAACTTAGCGTTTAATTTACTAAGTGTCGGTCAAATTTGTGATAATAAGTGTAGAGTCTTTATATTACGAAGAAGTTTGTATAGTAGTATTGAAATAATTAAAGATTGGTAAAATCATTGAAAACGGAATTAGGAAAAAAATGTGTTATACGTAATGTAAACTTAGGACAATACTCTCAAACAAATTAATGTCTTGCCACGAAAGTGATAACTCTACCTATGGCATAGTAAGACTTGGTCCATGCAAACATGCGAAGTAATCAATCTTAATCATCTCAAGAATTAGTTAGAAAACTTGGGAAGCAAGCTTCATGCAAGTCATAAGCCAAAAAATGGTTTCTACTAAAAGTGATGTTTTAGAATAATCTACATATGGACTTTATTTGGTCCTGACGGCAAAAAACGCTATGAGGAGAATAACACCTTAGTATAGCAGATGATTCTAAATCTAGGTATCATCATGGACTAGATTATCGTAAACAACTAAAAATGAGCTTTTGAAAAAATTGAAATAGTTGAAGTAGGAAATCTTCAAAACCAACTAGGAAGTTCTATCGTAGTCTATTAAACGTATCATGGTCGTGGAATTGTCAATAAAAATACAATTCGGAGCTTATTGTGATGCACAAGGCATTACTCATAACTTCTCGGCTCACGTACTCCACAAACAAATGGGTAGTAGAAAGAAAGAATAGAACATTACAAGAGATGTCTAGGACTATGGTTAACGAACAATCCATTCCACAAAAGTTTTGGTTCAATGCCGTTGATACGTCAACTTATATACTAAATAGAATATTAATTCGACCAATACTAGGAAAAACCCATTATGAAATATTTAGAGGTAGGAAACCTTCCTTAGAATATTTTAAAGTATTTAGAAATGCAATGCTTTCATTTTCAAATACTAGAACTATCTAAGCAAGTTTGACCCAAATTCATGACCGAAGGTGTTTTCTAGGAATATTCTCAAAATAGAAAGCATTAAAAAGTGTTAAATAAACATACAAGGACAATGTCAAAAGAAATCAACTTCAACAGTGTGACATTTACGATAAAATGTCATCTCCTACCTCACAAAATTTATCATCATTTGGATATAGGAGTGATGAAGTTGTGAAGAAGAAGCTATTAAAAATTATACCAAAGTAGTAAATAATAACAATGAAAATGATGAGTCTGATAAAAGTTGATGAAGTTATTAACATTAAGGAGTTCAAAAATCATCCACTAGATCAATCATAGGAAATCTTAATCAAAGAACTTTAAGATCTCAAGCCCAAAATTATAGTAATTTTTTTTGTTTTATATCTACCATAGAACGTAAAGATGTCAATGAGGCATTAAAAGATGAAAGTTGGGTTGTAGTTATGCAAGAAGAACTACATCAATTTTTATCTAAATGATGTTTAGGATTTAGTCCCTCTACCAATGAGTTAATCCGTCATAGGAACAAAATGAGTCTTTAGAAATAAATTAGATGAAAATGGTATAGTGTCTAGAAATAAAGCTAAGGTAATGGTGTCATAAGGCAATAATCAACAAGAAAAGGACAAAAGATATGAATAATGCAAAACACCTGACATCCGATAGCTAGGATTAGAGTCAATTATAAATGCACCTTTCTATTGCCTTGTGAAAATTGATTTTTAAATATATACCCAAATGTATGTAAAAAGTAGCTTTTCTAACTGGTTTCCATAAACGAAGAGGTATCCAGTTAGTCTCAACCACGTGGTTCAATGATTAGAAAAACCAAACTAAGTTTTATAAACTAAAAAAGATTTGGTATGGTCTTAAGCAAGCTCAAAGGCTTTGGTATGATTACAAAAACATTTTTGATAATACACGTATTCAATAGAATGGTCATCAAAACACTTTTTACAAAGAAATTTTAAGTTCACATCTATCTATTGTTCCAAATATATGTAAGACGACATTATATTTAGTGCCACTTGTCAACATTTGTGTGTGAATTTTGCAGAACTCAGCACGAACGAGTTTAAAATGAGTAATGATGGAGACGTTAAACTTCTTCTTGGGTCTTCCAAATAAAACAAATGTAAAGACGGAATAATTATTCACCCCTCTAAGTACATCAAGGAAATTATAAGAGAAGTTCGGGCTTGGAAGAATCCAAACTAACACGGCGCCAATATCAACGGAGACAACTACAATAATGAAAATGAAGAGCCTATTATGTGGATAAAGCACTAAATATCGCGTATCTAAGGTCGTTTATTACTTTATTACCCAAATTAGCCCTATATTAAGTTTAGTGTTTGCTTATTTGCTCTTTCTAAGAAAACCCAAGACTACCCCACTAGAAGCCCTTTAAGCGAAGATTTAGTATATTAGGGGGAACTATACCATTAGGTTTATGTATCCTGAAAGGACAACCGGAAGTAAAACACTATAGATTTAATGTTGACTCTGACCATGCGGATGATTAAAGTTAGGAACGTAAAAGCATCAGTAGAGCGATTGTAAACGTTTCCTAGGATGTTGTTATGAGAGATACAACTTGGTTCGCTAAGAAACAAACGGCCCTTGCTATCTCCACGATCGAAGCCGAATACGTCTCCGCTAGGAAGGCATGTCAACAAGCACTATGGATGAAACAAGCTCTCCTCGACTACGATATACGCCTTGACGACGTTCCGATCATGTGCGACAATAAAGGCGCTATTGACTTAAGTAAAAACCCTTTATAACACTCTAGAACTAAACATATAGAAATCCGTCACCACTTTCTTCGCGATAACGTCCAAAAGGGTAACATTTCTATCGAGAAAGTTGCATCCGAATATAATATAGCCGATATATTAACTAAGCCTTTAAAATATGAAGTATTTAATTATTTAAGATTAGGATTAGGAAGGATGGAACTCATCATGGATAGTGATCCTCCATCCTCTTAAAAATAATTATAAACGGAAAGCTAATGAAGTAATTAATCATTATTCAAAAGATGTTAATTCTCATTACAAGTTTCAATTACAAAACCTCCAATCATGAAAATAATCGAGATTAGAATTTTACTAGACAAAGAAAATATCAATAAAATGACCATAGATATTTTCAAAGTCAACATGTATTGTCAATACATGAAATTACGAAATCGATTGAAAAAGACGAAAGAACAACCATCGAATTAAAATTCATACTTGTTTTAATAATGTTTTGTTAAGTCTAAATGCTCATGAATGATTGTGTTATTAGCAATGGTAAAACTTAGGCTAAAAGTTAACACACTCCTAGTAAGATCGACTACGTTGAAATTCTATCGGAAAATTCACGACAAGTTGAACGGTTAGCCCAAAACTTGAACGTCGACTCCGAAAATTCAATCACATACTCCTAATAGTATATATAACACTCTCCAATTGCCAAAAACACGACACCTCGTCTCAATTCGGTTAAAAACCAACTCTGTCATTTTTTTTGAGTGTCAGGGATCTACAGATCCATCGGATGGTGGATCCGTCCGTAGTTGGTGGATCCGTGTATCATTAGGGTTACCCTACATTTAAATTATTGGACCACTTGCCTTCTCCTCCAATAATACACCACCACCTACCTCTCATACCACTCAAGATTGAACATTCCCACCAACATCATTTCAAGCTATAATTAACATACATTTATACATCTCAAGACATCTACAATAATAATTGTAAGTTCTCCCTTTCTAAATCTTTATTTTGAAACACTTACTTTTCTTTCCATAAAAGGCAAAAGATTTGAAATGATAGATTAACATATTTTCCAAAAATTATTTTTTTAAAAACATTGTTAATACAAATCAAAAACGATTATTCTCTCATGAATCATATACATATCATAAGTTAAAATCCGCATCTCTACATAACATATGTATAATAACTCATTTTCGACGTATTTATCTATATTTTAATTATATATTTAAAAATTTACTAGGATCAATTATGCTTGGAATGATGAAACCCGACTACAAAAGAACCAGAGCCTACATACCAAAAATCCATCACCTAAAGTGCACTCTAAATAATGTCAAAAGCTCTTTTAAAACCCTTCGAAATCGATTTATTCATGAAGGTAGACACATTGAATCATCCTTCATCTTTGGTAACGACATCGTCGACCAATTAAAATCAATTCAATTCGATTGTCTTCTCACTCTAAACGGTCATATTTGTCCTCGTTTTGTCATCGAATTCTATCGCAAATTTCAATTGATTCGTAATGTAAGTGATATGTCTCTTTCGATTAGCTTCGCCATTCAAAACAAAGATTTTATAATGACACTAGAAAAATTCGGCCAAGTCCTAAAATCCCATATAAAGGAACATGTGTCTTCTCGAAAGAACGTTCATTGGAACTTCTAAACACTACTTGTGAAAAACATGTCCCTATTAAAGTAACCTTCCAAACATTCAAGATGTTGTTCAAAACGTTTGCATTCCATCAAGTCATCAAAATTACTCAAACCCTATCATTATCCTCCAAGATAATCTTTCTCCCAATATCAAGGATTGGGAACTCATTGTTCGTGAGAATGTTGTTTGTATCTACACTCATAAAAGTTCCTTAGATGCATGCTCTGTCATCATGCTCTACAATCTCAAAAACTCTCAAGACTTTAATCTTGCCTACTTCATCGCTCATAAGATTGAGAGTGTCAAAAATTGAGTCGATTGTCCTCTTCCATATGGTTTACTCATTACCCGTCTATACCGAATCGTTCTTGCTAAACATCCAAAACTTTTTCTTCCTCACCATAAACTACAATTCGCTCTACACTGTCGAATGATGAGTTCCATCAATAAAAATGGGAAAAAGAGGAATGAGATAGAAGAAGTTAAGCTTGACATACCTAACTTACCATCATCGGCCGAGAGTTTAAAAAAATCCTATCCTTTGCTAGGATATTGGTCACATGTGGATCAATTTTAAATTAGCAGTAACTAAATCTCTAGGAATCATAGATTGCTATTTTAAGACAATATTATGCTATCTTGTTGAATGATTGTAGTATCTTTTCGTTAAACTATGCTATTTTGGAAAACTATATGCTTATGACTGCTATGAATGCTTTATTTGCGTTAGATATGAGTTATCTTTGTTGATGGAAAAACATTACATGTTCTAGTCATTTATGTGGTTCTCAGGGATCTACGGATCTCCTTAATCAAGATCCGTGCCATTATGGTGGATCCGTATGAACGGTTGTATGACGAACCAAACAACTTGCCTTTACCCTCTATTATTTTTATTCATCCTCTTAAACCTTAGGATAAAATACATCCTCCATTTAATCCAAGAACCTTCATACCAAAACATAAACTCCATGTCTTTTATAAGACACACCATCACCACCTCATATTTAAAAATCAAATGTCTATTTCCTCAAATGACTCAAAACCTACAATTAAAAGGAAAATCATCCAAGAACATCTCTCAAAACTCAAATCAGATCAAATTGATCCAAACGCTATTCCACTCGAAGTCTTAGAATCAAGACAAGCCTATTTTCACCTCATGACATGTCAATGTTGTAGTAATTCCCAATGTGAAATTGGATTACTATTACAAGAAATGAATCTCATGTTCGAGTATATTCAAGAACACACTCTACAAAATGAAAAACCCTCTCTCCACAACAAATTTGATCACTTAATTCCAAACACCAATCACAACCCTCATCTCCTCATATGTAGATGTTGTACCAACAAAGTTGACCAACTCCAACGCCTACAAGAAGGTGTTCATTTCATGTGCTCCTATATACAACACCACATTGGGTCTTCATCAAACCCATTATACTTTCCGCACTAAATCCACTCTTGTGGTACCTCAACCTTTCAGATTATATGGGAGACAAGATTATATCCTAAGTTCTAGGATCTTTTTAGTTGTTTATCATTTCTAGGTTATTTGTAATTTTTTAGCACTTCTCATGTGGATTTTACGCCAAATTTTATATTAATCCCTTATAATGGATTTAAAATTATTTCTATTGTTATGATGATGATGATGGTTGTTTATTGCTTGAACGCATATGTGTGCGTATGTGATCGTCATATATATATTTGCTTGTCCACTAACTTTGTTTTGTAGCACAACCCCATAGCTCGATTCCTTTGTGCCCCAAGCTAGGGGGAGCTTACACCGAGGGGGAGCACTTGCAAATTCGTCGTTTATTTAATCTTACATTCAGTACCAAGCAACATTGCATTCGCCAAAATTCGATTTGCAAAGGGCGCCTCCACAACACTTTTTGCTTCGACAAAAAGGGGGAGAAGATATGTAAACTCATCTACTAAATACTTATTTAGTAACTTTTATTTCATATGAGTTTATATTTTGTCATCATCAAAAAGGGAGAGATTGTTAATACAAATATTCGCGCAAAAACGATATTTATATTTAATGATCTTTATGTTTTGATAATAACAAATATAATGTCATACTACATAAAAGTTTACGTAAACAAGTTATTTAGTCGAAAGTTTACTTGACGACGACAAATCACTTAAGGTATGAATATGACATTATTAAACATAGTTAATGATCAAAGAAAAATATTATCATTTGCAGAAACCCTTTCTAATCAAATGATTTAGGATAACACATGATTAATTATAAGCTAGTTATATTAATCATGTAAGACAAAATAAGATTAACCATAAATGGAAACAATCTTTTCAAATCATTCCAAATATAGAAGATCTTTCCTTATTAGTGATAAGAAATATTTTGTTTCTAGAAGAATCTAATAAACAAGTTTTATTAAGTACAAAATAATATTTTATAAAGATTTGGGGTTAATCACAAAATAACAAATGATGTCCCAGCTCCTCTAATGGATCCACCAAAACCAAAGGACGGATCCAGCTGATGGTGGATCTGTAGATCCCCACGACCAGCTGGCTGGGACAGCATTTGTATTTCAAAGTGTTGCCTATAAATAACAACCTTAATTCTTCATTTTAGATAACTCTTGACAAATATTTTTACACATATCTTTTATCTCTTTCATATTCTTTTATCATTATACTTGTCTCATAATCTATTACAAGTGATCAACTCATTCCACTCTCTAGTGAAGAACACTAACGAAGACGTTAAGCTTCAAGTGTTAATAGTTTAGTTGTGTCATCACGATTGTGATAATCATTTATCTTGTAGATCTTGTGTTGTGTGTTGTGTGTATCATATGTGTATGATAGGTTAGTATTTAGGCCACAAAATACATAGTGTGTTAGATTGGTTCTATCTCGAAGTAGAACTCAGTATTTAGCTTAGTACCGGAAAAAGTATAAGCGACGTGTACGGTTTTCTCCGCCTAAAGGGAGCTTGTTGACATAGTGAAGAAAACTCTCAAGTTGGGTACTTGAGGAGTAGAGTAGGGCGAAGAGGAGCTTCGTAGCCGAACCACTATAAATCATTGTGTCATCGGTTTGATCTTTCCTATCTCTACTTGTTTATACTTCGTAGATTACTTATTGCTTTGCTATCATATACACTTGTGTATATCTTTTGAATTCACATAAGTCGACAATCTAAGTTTTATATATAAAAATCTAAGTTTTCTATAATAAAACGGTTAAAAAATTTCTACCTCCCCCCATCTAGTTTCACTATGGGGAAAAAAAAAAGGTAATAGATTAAAGGAAAAAGAGCAAAATCTCGATCTCCTACTTCATCGGCTGAGAGCACCATTTAAAATACTCTCCTTTGTTGCCATCAAATCTTTTTCTAAAGACTTCAGCCTCGTCTGAATCACGGAAGAAAAACTAAAGAACAATGTTGTTCAATCCATGGTAGATTTTAAATTAAAAACTTGTGATGTATGTTCTAAGATTATTAATGCACACTTGTAACGCTTGCATGCTAGAATTCTAAATAACTCTATGCTATTTTTTGCTTTTTAGGAACATCTACCATTGTTATTCATATCTTAGTTGTTTGCATGCTAAATGTTTTGGGTTTTGGCAGCTAAAAATAGGTTCTGGTCATTTTAGACCTATCCACGGATCGACGGCTCTAACTAGCCAGATCCATCTTCGAATATGGTATATCCGTGAGTCGCCCAGGCGCCAAAACTCAAATTTTCTTGATTTTTAAATTTTAACACTTTATCTAATATTCATGCTAGTTTATCCTAAATATGATTTTAAACCTTAGGATAAAACATAACCCCAATATAATCCAAGAACCATTATGCAAAACACTACATCACTTTTACCTTATAATCATCATCCTCAACCTCATCTCATCTTAGTTTTCATCCAACTATCACATACAAACACCACTAGTTCATCACCATGACTATCTCATCCAACACCTCCACAACACACTTCAAAAGAAAAACCGCAAGAATCCGTATCAAATCTCCCACTTATGTTAACCTTGAATCATCAAGTAAGGAAAACCAAAATGAGGGGACACCTTTTTTATCTCCAAGAGAGAAGTCTCTTTCACCACGTCAAGCACCTTCCAAATCAACTTCTAGTAGAAGCACCTCATACAAGACATCATCTTCACATACTTTCTCACCATCACCAGCACAAGTGGCACCACCACCTAAGCTTCGAATCATCATCCCCATGAAGCTTGAATCTCAAGAACTTCCACCATAACAATCACCGCCTTACAATCCTTATGTTTCAAATATGTGAGACTCACCACCTCGCTTTGCGCATCCTCCGAGATTTTCGAATCAACCACCACCACCTCAAAACCTTCTACCACCATTGTTTGTTAATATCAACAACAATGCGACACACCAAGAATACCTCCCAAATTTCCCACCAGACTTTTGAAATCAAAACAACCATGAAAACCCTCCTCACAACCATTAACAAAACCAACAACTACCAAACCCTCACAATAATGTCTTGGATTTTATAAATCCAAATGACTTACCATACCTTCACCACATGCTTTGCCAATGTTGTAGCAACACTAGGCAAGAAATCCAAATGCTAAGAGAATGCATCAACTACATGTTCTCTTACATCCGGCACCACCTTGAATCTTCATCCAACCCATCATACTTCCCACGCTAAAAACCTCGTTGTTTAGCCACCCTATCAGATTATATGGGAAAGCTTTATCCTAAGATTTTATCTTGTTTATGATTATTTTTTTTAGTTTATTTTTCTACTTTTCTAGTTGATGTTCTTTTTCCTCTATTATTATGCTTTTTATCTTATAATGAAATTAGCATTATTTATACTTGTGTCGTGATGATGATGGTGTCATATATATAGAGACTTTCTTTTCAGAACCATTCTTAGTGCGAGAACTGACAGAACCACCAAAAACATACATGCGACCTTTTAAAAATCAAAAATACATGAAAATCATCAATAATCGTAAGAATCCACCTATGTTCTTCAGTATCATCATGAACTCTTTCTCTTCTTTCACAAAAACCTTACACACGGCCGCAATATTGTTATTGCACGCCTTATAAGAACATACATGTACACCTTCAAATAAAAAATTTTAGTTCCAATTTCTTATCAAATTATATTCATCTTTCTTTCACAAAAACCTTACACACCGGCCTCAAATATTGTTATTGTACGCCTATAGATAATCATACATGTAAACCTTCAAAGAAAAAATTTTATATTACCAATTATTTTATCAAATTATTTAGAAAACTATGTTTTTTTTTTTTAAAACATATATTTGATTTTTTTTTTTAGAAACAATATAGTGCAAAAAAAATACAATTATTTGAAGGTGTGCATGAATGTTTTTTTGTGAATAGTCAGGTTCTACGCTCTAAGAATGGATTCTGGAAAATAAACAAGAAGATAAGATATAGAAGGATGTAATAATTATTATATATATATTTATATAGTAGGGATACAGTGAGAATATAAAAGGTAAATTAAAATAATGAAGTTGTGAGAAGTGACTATTACCACACATTTGAGGATTTTGTAACGGACTTACTATTAGACTGCATTTTTTATTCATTTAGATGCACCATTTTGGTTTCGATCGTTAATTTGAGTGCATAGATGGTGCATATTTTTTATTTTTGGATATTTTGGCACATGCCAGAGGAACAAAAATAAAGAGGGAAAAAATAGAAATGATCTAATAATAACCTATATGCATCTATTTAAAACAAAAGCTAGAAAACACATGTATGATGCGTTTTCAATGCATCTAAAGAGTATATAGTGATGCTTATAATTTTAAGTCGGTGCATCTCGGTTATGCGGTTATAGTTACTTCTTATCCTTCTTATTTTAAGAAAACTTCTTATTTGATCTTATACTAATGATTTTATTTATTATATTTATATATTTTATATATATATTATATATAGATATATTTAATATATATTTTGTTCATGCATACTCTCCGTAGTTTTAACCATTTGCATTTTTAAATATAATAAAAAAATATTCTTGTATACTTGGTTACATACTACTAAAAACAATTTGATTTTAATAAACACTTACTTAATAAATAACTAGTTACAGTAGTGAATAAGACAAAATAAGATTAATCATAAATAAAAATAATCTTTTCAAATCTAGCAAATCTTTTCATTTTAATGTTAAGAAATATTTTCCTTCTAGAAACATATACTAAATAAGATATTTAAGTACAATCGTAATATTTTGTAAAGATTTGTGGTTAACCATTAAAAGACAAAAAATTGGTAATTACCACCCACGAATCCATCAAAATACACGTACGGATCCACCTTGGTGAATCCGTTGATCGTGGAGCTGGCAGTTTGAAATACGAATTTTGCACTTTAAATAAAAGCCAAATATTTTCATTTCAAACAACCCTTTCCAATCCTCTCTCTAGCATATTTAATTTCTTTCATTAGCATTCATTATTTGATCATTATACTTGTTCTATAATCAATTAGAAGTGATCCAAGTATTTTCACTCTTTGATGAAGAACACAAAGAAGATCTCTAAGCTTTAAGTGTTATTAGTTTAGTTGTGTCATCACATTTGTTGTTATATTTATCCACTATCATCTATTGTCTTGTGTAATCATAGTTGTATAATCTATTAGTATTTTAGGCCTTAAAATACATATTGTGTTAGATTGGTTCTATCTCGAAGTAGAACTCGGTATTTAGCTTTGTACCGAAAAAAATATAAGTGACATTGTACGATTTTCTCCGCCTAATGAGAGCTTGTTGACATAGTAAAGAGAACTCTTAAGTTAGGTACTCGAATAGTGAAATAAAACGAAAAGAAGCCGAGTACCATTTACAATATCCAATAATAAGCATGTTGCTTTGTAATTGCCAAGTGTGGTTTGTGGAAGGTGCACTATCCATTAACCATAACTAATACCTTTCCAATACTTATACTTTAATCAATATCATGAACTTTAGTCTTTAAACTAAAGTGGATACGGTTTGAAACATTCAACTGCGTAACGGGCAAAAGATAAAAAAAAGATATGAAGTTGGTTGTCCCAACGGACATATGTATTTTGAATAAATAAAAGACAAATTAAAGTCATTTCATTTTTGTATGCATTATTGGTGCTCCAATATTTGAGGGTCCCATTATCATTCATGGTGCCGTTAACCTTTTCAACATTTTTCTTTAAACACCAAACATGTGTTTTTTTATTCAGACGTTTACTCGTATAATTATCGGAGATGATTTGCACACTCCACAATTTAATTGGCACATTCAAAAAATGTGTGTAATGCTTATAATACCTTTAATATTTGCATATTTTATTAAGTGATGTAGAAGCATAAATGTCAAGATACATATAATTTGAGTGTGTCAATCAATTTGCTGAGTGTGCAAATCATTACCCATAACGGGTTAATCGATTAAAAATGTATCACTTTGCCAATTTTTGCTATTATGTATATTGAATTATTTATTTTTTCTTATTTTGTGTATTGAATTTTCAAATTTTGACTTTGTGTGTATTTCTCACCATTTTATCTTTACTTTTTTCAAAATTTGAAAGGTAAAATAATCATTTACATGGCTAAAATAATGACAAAATAGACACAAAGGTATAATTCTAAAAGTTCAGTACGCACAATAATTTTTTTTTTAATACACATAATAACAAAAAGTTATAAGTATGATACATTTTTAAGTAATTATCCCGATAATTATTCTAGGAAAGCGGCTAGCTTATTTACAAATAATTTTAAAAACGTTAACTTACACAAAATACAATTGAAAACAAAATCACTTACTAATTTTTTTTTAATTGTTGTGTTTGGTGCAAGCAACAGAAGTAAGCAGTAATAGTGAGCAATAGCTGTAAGTAATTTTAATTTGTTTTTTTAATAAAAACGCTTGATAACGTAGCTGTAGATGTAATTATAATGTGTAAAATAACTTCAAAATCTTCAACACTCCTAAATGCAACTTCATGAAGCATTCTGAAAAATAGATGAAACTACTTAGTGTTTGCCAAACAAGCATAAAATATCACAACGTTCGATAAACACCGCTCATAATTGCTCCCAACACACTCAAATTCAGTATTTTTCAATAACATAATTAATGAAATGAGTAAGAATTTCCACACAAATGATAAATGGTTTCAGTGTTTTGTATATTGTCTAAACTAAAACTATAGAAACTATGTATTTATGATAATCTTAAAGGTTATTGTTATGAAGACTTTTATTCGATTTTGATTATTTTTTATTAATATTTTTACTAGTTTATATAAAGCATAGGTGTTCTTATTTGTAAAAAAACTCTAATTTTTTTAAATTATAGCCAATTCAAAAAAATGTGTCTCCCCGTATTACAGTTAATTTTTTTTCCGCTCGGTTTTTTAAAAACCTGGTTCCGTCACTGACTATAACCAACACTAGCAAAATGCATGCCTGTGGATACAAACACTAAGACTTGTCAAATCATTTTAAGGAAAACTTATCAATCATAGTTCTTTACAAGTTTCGTCATCAATAATTGAAACATATTTTCATTTTATTATCTGTTAATAACAAATAATTTTTCTAACTCATATGATTGGTACTAATCCTAAAGTGCATGATCATATGTTAATTAGTGTATTAGTAGTCTTTTTTCTCTACACTACATTATCACAATCAGTAAATTTCATCCATGTCATATCAAATAATGTATAATACGTCATTTACGTCTCATTCAAAACAAATAATCAGAGGCGGACTTAGGACTTTGAGTTATCACGTACACGATTTTATTAATTTATTGGCCGACTAACTATAAACGATATGTATTTATATGACACAAAATTTCAGAACCAGTTTCATTTAGAAATTAAGCATATGGTATAATGTACACAACAAGGAATTTTTTGCATCACCATAATGGCTCCTACATTATGTTTGAAGACATGAACGCTGTCAGGAATGAGCAAGAAAGGGTTGGTTCTATTTTTAACAACATTGAAGCTGATCATTTTAACTCTTTCATTGATGCTATAGGTTTGATCGATCTCCCTATTGGAGGGCGCTGTTTTACTTGGATGAATAAAGCCGGTACTAAGCTAAGTAAACTCGATCGTTTTGTTATCTCAGAAGATGTGATTGATTCTCTCCCAGACATTCGTATTACTGCTCTTGATAGGATATGGTCGGATCACAACCCTATCCTCCTTAATGTTGACAAAATTGATTTTGGCCTATCTCCGTTCAAATTGTATAATTCCTGGCTTTTGAGAGATGGGTTCGATGAGCTCATCAAATCAGAATGGGACTTGCTTGATTCCAATAACACCGGTTTCCCTATCAAATGTCATGAAAACTTTCGTATCCTCAAAGTTAAGATTCGGCATTGGAACAACAACAACAAGACAATGGATAGAAACAGAAAAGCTGTGGTTCTTGAGGAAATAACATCCATTGAAAAGAAAATTGATGAGGGCTCTGCTTCACCTTCCGACTCTGAGAATCGTCTTAATCTTCTCCATGAACTCGAAAATATTGATAAATTAGCATCAATGGATCTCATTCAAAAAGCTCGGGTCAAATGAGATATCGAAGGGGATGAAAACTCAAAATTCTTTCATGGGTTAATCAATTAAAAAAGAAGAAATCAGATGATCAATGGCATTATGGTAGAAGGCACTTGGATTACGGACCCTAGCTTGATTAAAGATGCATTTTTTCAATTCTACAAAGA
>BQNB010001554.1:15415-137550 GCA_026074375.1 Tanacetum coccineum | reverse complement strand
GTTAAGATCGGGTGTTGGTTGTTTTGCACGAGATTGGAGTTCTTTGTACTGAGCATCTATTTTGATGGTCATGGCATCCATTCTGTCCATAATTTTGTCAGTGTCGGAATTACTGCCACCTTCGACGGCGAAAGCAACAGTTTTCTTAAGATATTATTTGGTTTTTTGATTTTTAGCCCATTCGAGCTTGAGTGAAACTTTATCTTCGAGAAGCTGATAAGCTTGATTTGGTGTTTTATAGAGGAAAATACCACCAGTTGCCGCATTTAGGACTTCTTGGGTCATTTCGCTATGACCATGATAAAAGATTTTGATAATATTGCCTTTGGACAGATTATGAACATGCCAGTTTTGGAGCATTTCCTTCATATGAAGCCAAGCATCAGTTAGAGATTCATTTTCATGTTGAGAAAAGGCTCGGATTTATCTGAGGAGTCGGTTGAAAAGAGCTTGGGGAAAGAATCAGCTAATGAAAGGGGTTTGAAGTTCATCCCACATTTCAATAGTTCCTTTGTTGAGTTTGTCCAGCCATGTTTTTGCTTCTCTAGTGAGTGATAGGGGAAACATCATTAGGCGGACAGCTTCATTCTCTGTGTCTCTATATTTAAACATATCGCAGATTCTGAGGAATTTGTAAAGGTGTTTGTGAGGATTGGTTTTGGTTCTACCATCAAATTGGTTTTCTTTGACGAGAGTCAGGTGGTTACCTTTAATGGCAAATTCGTTTGCGGTTTCAGGAATGGTGATTGCGGAACCGGGAGTCAAAGCGACAACACGGTCGGTAGCCCACATGGGTTCGTCATCCATGGAGTAGAGATTTTGAAGGGTACTGAGAAAGTGACGAAAGTAATTAATGTCGAGAATTAGCGAATAGATAACTCTCGGGTTTTAAGGTGGGTTGTTTCTTTGATTGAATGGAAATCTTCTGTTTCGTCGACGAAGTCTTTGATTTAGGGTGCGTTCAGGCTCAGGTAACGGTTCAACAAGTTCAAAATTAGAGGCACATGTATGTATCCAAAGGAGAATTCGTTTGGGTCAGTTTGCCAGAAAAATGTACGGCGATTTTAAAAAAAAGAGGAAAAGTTAAAATAATTTTCCTGAGTTGACTATAGAACAATTTAAAAATCCTCGGCAACGGCGCAAAAAACTTTGATGTGTTTCAAAAGCTTTAAATTTATAATGACTGAAAATACCAATTTTATTATAGGGAAACACACGGGTAAAAGTATAACCTACGTATGTTGTATAATCTTTTTATGGTAAGACCAGGTCGTCCACAGAGATTTGAGTAGTGTTCAAATAATCAAAAATAAAATAAACTTTAACAATTTTTGAAAATAACTTTTGTTTTAAAAATTGATAATAAAGATGACTACTCGGATAGTTGAAAATAATTTATAAGTAATGGTAATGATTAAGACTTCGAAGATGGAACCTTAACTAATAAAAAGGATTTCTCGTCAGAAAACGCTTTCACAAATTAACTTAATTAACTTAAGACTTATATTTAGTTGACTAGACCAAATGTGTCACTCAAATGATATAGTTACTTATTAAAACAAAGCTTATTTTGTTTATCAGTTTACGAAAGTGGATTTCTCGACACGGATGATAAAGAGCATAGACAAATCTTTAAAACAAAATAGATCAGAACAGGTCTTTTGACCTATACTAATACGATTATATAATCTAAGTTGATAAGCAAAATCAACAAGATAAGATACAATAGGGTTTTCAACATAAGCTTGAAATTAAAGAGATCACGATCATACCAAACACTTATTCATTATCATAACTTTACCGAGTAGTCATGAGAGATTTAGCCTCTCATGGCCAAGGAGTTCATAACATAACTTTATTCAACAAGAAACTTCATTATTTCACTAAACTAATATGATGTTCTTCTTCGTTCTTGGTTGTTTGATCTTGAATCTTCAAATGGTGTGGTGTTTATGTTTGGAGAAGGATTGGAAAGGGTTTAGGACTTCATAAGGGAAAGGAATTGTGTGGGAGATGAGACGAATGAGTATTAAGGGATAGATGTGAAGTTAGAATTGGATGATTTGTGTAAAAATTCGGCCACTATTTATAGGCTAAGTCTGGGTGAAATGCGACGCACACAAGTATTTGTGCGGTGTACTTGGTGATTAAATGCGAAGGGAGTTTAATGTTTATTGAAGAAGTGCAGCACACAAAAGTATTTGTGCGGCGTACTTGAGGTATTAATGCTATCTTCTTCATTTATTCTTCGTAGTCAGATGGGAAGTTCGGCACACAAAATAGTAAGTACGGCGCACTTGTGGAGTTAATGCTGAATTTTGACTAAGTCTTTAATTCCATTAACTTGAGGAGAAGTACGACGCACAGTTGGTAAGTGCGACACACATTTTCACTTTAGAGCTTGAACTTTATCTTTTCTTTGTATATTGTTTTCCTTAGCATATAAATACTTGATTTGTTGTGTTTGAGCTCGGGATGTCTTCAAGTGAACCTACAAGCAATTCATGCTATTAAGTATCGAAAGTTCACGAGAAATGATTAAATATATACAAATAAAGCCACCGGAAACATGTATAATTTGGACGTTATCAAATCCCTCCACACTTAGCTGTTGCTTGCCCTCAAGCAATCAAAGTGAGAAAATAAAATCATTTATCGTGACGTGGAGAAAATTTAGATTATACAAGTGTTTACAGTTTTAGATAACTTTTCAGGCATTGACATATAATGAAGTACCTCACAAGGAAATGTATTTGATTTAGAATTCACTCAGTTCACTCAGACAAGGTTTATATATTTCTGTGGAGACACTTAATTTGCATAGACATAATTTAGACAGCTACCATAGGCTTGTACTTGACACATAAACCTGACCGAAGGGCAGAACTTGATACTGAAGCGGGAGCATATACTAATCTTCATGTGCTAGAACTTAAGCCATTATTTCTTTGAACTTCTATATATATTACACACATTTTTTATAGGATAATAATAACTAAGGCTTGTCACAAGACTTCATCTTTCAACTTTAACTTCTTTACTTAGATTTTTTAGCAACTTAGCACTAAAGGGATTGCTCGCAAGAACAGGAACTTGCAGGATTCATAACATATGATTAATCAGGATTTGGTCTAGTAAATGATGATCAAGCACAAGTTCTAGAGCTTCTAAATTACCGGCTCACTCAAAATAATTATCAACCAATACCATTGCTCCAGAAAAGGCGACAAAACCACATATACACATCCATAACGATGGAATAGATACATATGATTGCTCACTCTTGTTGGTCCCTTGGAATCTCCTTAAACTAATCAGATTCTATAGCAACAAAGTGAGTTTTAAACAAATATATATAAACAATAGAAAGAACAAGTTTAAAACACACAGAAGTACTTTTCAACGTATAGACTTTTATTAGAATCGAATAAAGAATCTATGACACACCTTGCTTGCGGAATAGCAAGGTGGTTGAATGATAATCGGGGTGTTATCTCCTTTGAACTTATTCTGTAACCAAAGTTATGAGAATAAGAAAACAAACTTGTTATGACCAAACTAAAGCTTTAGCTTTCAGTGGTACGAGTCAGTTTGTTTGAGAGATAAATGAACTCTTCAATGTGTATCACATTAATTGGAAGAGGTGACATTTAATCTGGGAATCCCTTTCCTTTTATAGGCAAATGGATTAGGGTTTACAAGTTATAAACCTAGCAATTACAATAGGTGGTTGAACTACCATTTTAATGCACGTTTTGATTTTCTTAGTCTAGGTACAGAGTCCTTGAAAGTGGAAAGTTGTTGTTACTTCAATACAACTTTAGAAGTAACATTTCCCAAGGAGATTGCTTTATTCCTTTTGATATAAAGCAATCTTTTTTCCGCCTTGTAAACCTTCTAGAATTGAAACATACGTTTCAGCTTCTGTTAAGGAGATAGATAACGTTCAACTTGGAATTGTCAGCCAAGCTGAACGGGGGGGGGGGGGGGGGGGGGGGGGGGGGGGGGGGGGGGGGGGGGGGGGGGGGGGGGGGGGGGGGGGGGGGGGGGGGGGGGGGGGGGGGGTGGGGGGGGGGGGGGGGGGGGGGGGGGGGGGGGGGGGGGGGGGGGGGGGGGAAAAAGCTCAGCTAAGAGTCCTTCTTTAGTTTCTGTGCCGCTGCATATGGTAAAGTGAAGATACTTTCCAATCTTCTAAGGACCTGAAGAGCTGATGCTGAAGGAACTTTAGTGACTGAAGCTGAAAGGCTTCAGTGACTCAAACTGAAAGACTTCAGTTTGATAAACACTTAGGAGATTTTATGTTTAAATCTACTGAAAGACTGAAGGTCTTAGTAATTTAACCCAACAATCTCCCCCTATTTGAATATACAAATAGC
This sequence comes from Tanacetum coccineum, assembly GCA_026074375.1. Lineage (NCBI taxonomy): Eukaryota > Viridiplantae > Streptophyta > Magnoliopsida > Asterales > Asteraceae > Tanacetum > Tanacetum coccineum. The sequence continues at coordinate 133,174 of BQNB010001554.1, read as the reverse complement.
CTAAGTTAAAATTAATTATAAATGAGCAAAACAACTTCTTCTTACACAATTGATATGAATTAAACAACATAAACTGATAATATTTCATTCCAACTTTCATAACAATACATTTACAAAAGATAAAGTTATTACAAAAAATTCATTCTTCTGCCTTAGCTGTTCAATGATTGTCTTCTTCATGCTGAACTAGATGACTTATTTTTCTTTGTTGACCTGGAATGATCTCTTTAGTCACTAGTTTTTTTTCTTTTCTTGTTAGCTAAATCAGTTAGCTCATCCAGAGGATCTTGTTATTTGAGGGGTTAGTTCAAGTCAATCTTGAGTTTTTGTTCAGTTTGATTTAGCTGATCCACTCTTGTCTTCACCAAATCATAAATTGTTTTCCATCCTTTTTCACTTTTATCTGGACAAGCTTGTAGTACTTCTCTCCATTCTGCTGAATGTAGATCACTAACTTTGAGATTTGAGATGACTTCCTTAGACCCATCTTCCCTATATATTTTTAGTGTGATAGGGCCTTTCTTTGTGAGAACTTCACAGTTGGTGATCTTAGGGTTTTTCTTTTTTTTCAGCATCTTGTCATAGTATTTATTAAAGATTAACTTCTTAGTGTAGTACTGTGTCACAACATCTTTGCCTAGAAGATCAATTAATTCATTTTTCAGGTTTGTACTAGCATCTTTGGTGTTCTTCTCCCCCTCAGCAGGTGAAGGAGGTTCTTGGCCTGCTGTAGGAACATTCATGCTTACAGCTCTTGATGCATTCTCCATCACGGTGGAAAACCTGTTTAAGGTATCAGAGACCTTGTGCAAAATATTTAGAAGAGAATCCAAAGTCTTAAGCTTTTCTTAAACTGAAGAAACTTGACTTGGTAAATTGAGAAACTCTGCTGGAGGTTTCCATTGAATGTTCTTCAGTTCAGCTACCTGGGATGATAGACTGGAGATAGAGGAAGTGAATGACTCTAATTTTGTTGGTATCTCTATGAGATCCATAGGCAGCTTGATTTCCATGTCTTTAATATGCTGCTTTAGCTCTTTAATTTCTCCAGATAATCCAATGATCTTTGAGGGGAGCTCTTTCAGTTCAGTGGGCAAGCAGCTAGCAAAGTCATGTGAGGCTAAGACTTTGGATAGTTTAGGCTTCAGGGAAGTTACTAGAAGTTCAGTTAGCTGCTTAATGTCTGTATATGAAGGCTTGGCTTTCATTGAGGCAACTTTAGCTCTAGCTTTAACTTTTGCTTGCTCCAGCTCTTCCTTCTAAGACTGAAGTAAGTGAACCTGAGCCATTAACTCTTGAATTTGAGCTGATTTGAAGTATCTTCAGTATCTTTATCGTTTTTAGCATTCTTTGCCTCTTCACTCACATCTGAAACAATGATTGACTCATCTGTTAGGGAGTCAGGAGTGAAGAAGGCAAATCTTCTATCTTTCAAGATATCTGATAAATCCTCCAGCTTTACTTTTAGTGAGATGTCATCAGCTCTTGATTCCTTATTTGCACCTGAAGTAGTGTGGGCAGTTTTTAACCCATCTCTAATAGATTTGGTTTTATCTACAAGAATACTTGGATTAGATCCTGCAAGTATGTGAGCAAATGAGTAGTTTTTGGTTCCTTCATCCATACTCTGTTGTTAAGGTATGGAATCCTTAGGAGCAGATACTCTAGGATCAGCTTCAATTATGAAATCTGCTAAAGCATCATGTCCTGATGCAGACTCAGAGTGCAAAATGAAAGAAGTTGATCAAACAAGCTCAATTATAGTAAATGCAGACATACCACTACTGAGCTGATGGTGGGCTCTATCTTCACTAGTATCCCAAAAATTTTGACCACCAGCTGTTTATGTTGTGTCTCTTTATGCATGATCACAACCACTATGTGGAGTTGAAGGATGGCTTATGCTTGTGTCCATGGCCGAACTAGACTTAGTTTCCTTCTTTGAATGGCCAGATTAGGATTTGGATGCCTTAGTGGTGGACTCAGATGTGTGTTTTGAAGATTGTTTTCTTCTGAGTCTACTTCTAGCTCCAGGCTTTTTGTCTTGGGGAACCTCTTCAGTTGGAGAAGAGTATTTGGGAGCTTTGAAGTCCACAAGTACATCTAGATTGTAGATGGCCTTCATGTGGTCAGTGAAGGGAGGTTCTTTAGGTTGGTTTGGCATTAGTATCCAGTTGTGAACACTGAAGACTTGAGTGGGGTTTATTGTGAGTTCTTTATTATCATATTTAGGTTCCATATGTTCAAGTAGAAGAGATATAAGCATAGGGTAAGGAACAATCTTTTCCCTAGTCTTCTTGTTCAGCTTGTGAATGAGATCCTCTCAAATTATCTTGGCATAATCTACTTGGATACCATTTTCCAAACAATACAAGATGGTGGCATCCTTATTAGATATTTGATCTAGGCAACATGGTTTTCCAAATTTGTGTGGGGGAAAACAAAGGGATAAAAAAAATATAAAAAAAAAAAAAAATAGAAGTGTTTGTTAGAAACATTAGAATCATAAAGGGGATTGATAATATTTGTTTGGTAATTTTGACCCATTCGCCAAATTGTACCTTAGCGTTAAACCTTGTCTATAAGTGTTATGGAGGGTAGAGGAATCTTACATAATTGAGTGAGGTAAGTATGTGTCTTAGGATTGTAAATTGTGATTCCTATCCTCTCCTCTAACTTCTCATGTGGGAGTGGATACCTAAATCATAGAGTCTAGTAAGACCTTTTCCGTATACCATAATTTACTTAGGCATTCTTTGTATTGATTTAGGGCTCTTGTAAATGCTTCTTTTAGACGATCATTTGGAAATGAAGTCAACACATCTTAAAGTATTTCTTGTTAGGGGTGAGGATATAAAATGTGAACTTCATTGTGTGTGAAGGCAATTTCCTCAAATGTGAACTCTACCTGAATGGCAGGTAAGAAAGGGTTTGGGCTTTCAGGTTTGTTAAGAGTGACAAGTTTTTCTTTGGGAGTGAGGTTAGGTGATGAGGGATTTTGTGAGGATGATTCTGCCATTAGGGTTTTGAAGTTTTGATCTGGTGAAAGGTGTGTGTTTTGTTTGTTCTTAACGGATTTGTAAGAGTGTGATGTGGAATGGTGTGTTGTGATTTATATGATTAATGAAATTACAAAATTTTCTTTGAGAAATTGTAATTATCATTTGAGGTTATAAAGTTATAGGAGTGTTTTAGGGTTAGGTTTCAACATGTGTGCCAAACTTTGTATTAAATAAAAGTCAGCAATGCATGCTTCTGACACCTTGAATAGTGAATAGCCGTCTATTTAACTAAAAAGTAGGTGAGAGAAAGATGATGTGGTCATTCTAACTGTTGGACTTCCTCTTTTAATATGTTTATTTTAAAGTTAAACAACTTCCTTGGGAAGGAAATTATTTTGATAAAATAATATTTCTTTTAAAAATCACATTTGGTTTTTTGAAACTGACCTTTAGATTGATATTTTGAAAAAGCTGGACTAGGTTCAGGTTTGGTGTGTATGTCATGCTGAACTGATTATTGTAATCTTCATCATCATCAGTCTTCCAGCGAAGGCGACAAAACCATAAGTGCTCAAAAAATCCATGTGTAGACATATGTATAGCTTAGTTTATACTTCAACTCTAAGATAGTTGAATATTGAGATAAAATGATTTGGCTAAACTGAACTGAAGAGAATAGACTAGTGAGTTCAGTTCTTAACTTGACCAATATCTGTGCTCTAGCGAAGGTGACAAAACCACACAGGATCATGCAAATCCATGAATGAGACACATGTGATTACTCAGTTACTTTACTCGAGCAAGTTAAAGGTTGTATGCAAAAACTGAACTGATATTTAACATGAAAATTTCTTCAGTTTTGGAAGAAGACACTGAAGCTTAAGTTTTCTTCAGTTAGTACTGAAGCTTCAGGTTTTGAATCAATGTTCAGCATACCTAGTTTAACAATTAATCTTTTGAAAGTTGGCTCATCTATAGGCTTGGTGAAGATATCAGCAAGTTGATATTGAGTGGGAATGAAATGTAATTCATTGTCCCCTTTGAGAATATGATCTCTGATGAAGTGATATCTGATATCAATGTGCTTTGTTCTTGAGTGCAAGACTGGATTGTTTGAGATTGCAATAGCACTATTGTGATTACAAACTATGGGTACCTTTTCATATATGATATCATAGTCAGTGAGATGACTCTTTATCTATAGTATGTTGGCATAACATCCAGCAGCAGCTACATCTTCAGCATCAGCTGAGAACATAGCTACAAATTGCTGCTTTTTAGCACTCCAGCACACAAATTTGCCTCCTAGCAACTGACAAGCACCTGAGGTGCTTTTCTTGTCCATGTTACAACCAGCATAATCAGAGTCTGAGTATCCTTTTAGGTCAAAACTTAAATATTTTGGATACCACAGACCAATACCGGGAGTACCTTTTAGGTACCTGAAAATTCTCTTAACAACAATAAGGTTGGATTCCTTAGGATTTGCTTGATATCTTGCACAGAGACAAGTTGAGAATTGAATGTTAGGTTTGCTTACAGTTAGATACATTAGTGATCTAATCATACCTCTGTACTGAGTCTCATTTATAGCTTTGCCGTTGAGATCAGGTCCTAAGTTGTTAGGGGGTACCATTGGAGTCTTAAACTTATAAACCTTTATATCATACTTTTTTATCATAAAAAAAAAAAATTTTTAATTATAATAAAAAAGATCATTGACATATTTTTCTTGCTTAATTGAAATGCCTCTTTCAGATTGTTTAATCTGAAATCTAAAGAAGTAGGTGAGGACACCCATCATGCTTATTTCATATCTTTGAGTCATCAGTTTAGCAAATTGTTTGCACAATTTTGTGCTTGTGGACCCAAAGATAATATCATCAACATAGTTTTAAACCAGAATCACATCAGTTTGAGTTTTGTAGACAAACAGATTGTTGTCTATTTTTCCTCTCACAAACTTGTATTCGGTGAGAAAGGTTGAGAGAGTTTCGTACCATGCTCATGGAGCTTGTTTAAGTTCATAAAGGGCTTTGTCCGGTTTGCATAAAAAAAAAAAAAACAGATTAGGGATTCATGCTCTCAAAACCTGAGTTTGTTTTACAATAAACTTCTATTTAGGTTACCATTGAGAAAACACTTTTGACATCCATTTGATAAACTATAAAGTTCATGTAAGTGGCAAAGGCAAGAAAGATTCTTATAGCTTCAAGTCTTGCAAATGGAGTAAAAATCTCATCATAATCTATGCCTTCTTGTTGATTGTAGCCTTGAGCTACAAGCATTCCTTTTTTTTTATAACTATTCAAGTTTGCATCCCTTATTCCTGAAAACCCTTCCTTGGAGCTAAAATTGTTTGCCATAGGTGCAGAACTAATGTCCAGACTTTGTTTTCCTGGAAAATTGGTTTTAGTTCATTTGCATAGCATCACCCATCCAAGATGCTATGCTTTCATAGACATTTTTAGGTTCTTCTTCAGATAGAAAAATCTACAAAAAGACATTCATGAGCTGAAGCAACACTGAGTTGTTTAGCCATGGATCTTGTGAGCATTCCTGCTCCTAAATTACCAATGATATTTACAGGCTCAATGTTCTTGTCTTGAGACCATCTGTCTTGAGGAGCTTGGAGTGACCATTGATGGAACAGGTAATAGTGGACTTGGGATTGTAGTATTTTATGAAGTGTCCTCTGTATTTGGAGAGGACAAGTGTTTAGAGATCTGAATGTCTAACTTTATCTTTTCTTGTATCTTGATTTCTGAAGTGTGTTAGTTTTTTGCTTTATTTGAGCTCGGGATGTCTTCAAGTGAACCTGCAAGTATTTCATGCTATTAAGTATAGAAAGTTCACTAGAAATGATTAAATATATATAAATAACTCCATCGAAAACATGTAAAATTGGGGCGTTATCAGACACATCATTGTTGTTTGTTTGATACCTTTAAAAAGGGTCATAAGGAAGAAGATATTCATCAGGTGGATATCTTTCATTTTCAGCAATGTTGATGTTGTTAATTAAAGGTTTTGAGAATTTAATAGCATTAGGGCTTTCATTAAATGTGATGTGAGGTTTCTTCAGTTTACTGTCTTCTTGTGTTGAAAACTCTGAAGGCCTTAGAAACTAGTTAGTATCCGAGAAGATAACCATCATCAGCTTTTTCCTCAAACTTTCCTAGTTGATCTTTATGATTATGGATGTAAACTAGACATCCAAAACATAAAGAAAGTTAATGTTTATGATTCTCTTATGACAAATTTCATAAGGAGTTTTAAGATGTCTTTTCAAAATGGTGGATATGTTTTGAGTGTAGCATGCAGTGGCTACAACTTCAGTCCAGTATTATTTTGAGAAGACAGATCCTGAAAGCATTGTTCTTGCAGCTTCTATGAGGGTTATATTTTTCCTTTCAGCAACACCATTTTGTTCAGGTGTGTAGGGAGAGGAGAAGTTTTGAGAAATCCCTTTTTCATCACAGAAGTTGACAAGGATGTTATTCCTGAATTTAGTACCATTGTCAGTTATGAGTTGTTTTACTTTGATGTCATTTTGATTTTTTAACTCTTTTGATGAAGGACATGATAGTTTCAGGTTCTTGACTTTTCTTCTTCAAGGAGTATACCCAGGCGTACCTTGAGTACTCATCAACAATGACAAGGGTGTACTTTTCATGGTTAATAGACCTAGGAGTTACAGGTCTAAATAAATCCATGTGAAGAAGATGAAGACATTTCTTGATAGAAGATGTCTCTTTTGTTTTGAAGTTGGACCTATGATGCTTTCCTTTTTTACATGATGAACATGGTTTATCCTTTGAGTAGACAAGTGAGGGGAGACCAATAAGAAGATTTTGTTTTGCTAGTTTGTTGATTGTTTTGAAATTTAGATTAGCAAGTCTTTTATGCCAAAGCCAGTTGAGATTTTCAAAAGCTTTGCAAAGATACAAGGATTCTTGTACAGATGAGATCTGTCACGAACATATACATCTCGGACTCTTGAGCAATTATTACAGGCTTCTTTTGTTGGAGTTGAAGATTGTTCCTATTTTCTCATCAAACTGAACAATATATTTAGCATTCACAAGTTGACTGATGCTAACTAAATTGTACTTAAGACCATTTATCAAAATGCTTACCTTTGTGTAAACTAACCATTACAGTTGATTGAGCCATAACCTTCTGTTGTGCACGTAGAGTCATTCCAAGAAAATCACTTTAGGTCATGGTTGTTCCTTAATTTGTGTAGGTAACTCTTGACACCAGTAATATGCCTTGAGCATCCACTGTCCAGGTACCAGATGCGTTTCCTGATGTCACAATGCACAAATACGTCCAGAATGGTTAGTTTTGCCTAGAAACCTACCTTCTAGTAGGAGTCTTAGATGTGTTAGCATTTGATGATTCGGCCTTAGATGATTTTAGAGCTTCAGCCTTTTTTACTTGAAGTTCTTCACGCCTTCTAAACCACTCAATGTCATTGTGATCAGTTGTGGTATGAACGATGCTACTACATGTTTAACAACTTTTCATAACATGTTGAGTGTTTTGGGGTTGATTCCTCTTCTTAGAGAAATGATTATGTTATGACTATGTGTATCATGATCATAACTTTCATAGATATTACATATGGGATAGTTTACACAATCATTAGATAAGTGATCACTGAACCCACAGTGTATGCTTGAAGGGAAGAAGTGTTTTGATAGTCTTGGGTTTTTAGGTCTTGAAGAAGATCTACCTAGACTTTTAAGATGATGAGATATGTTCTTGGTAGAAATGTATTCAGCATGATCACAGGTTCTGTGATCAATTCTCTCATACTTTTTACAAAACATAACCTTGTAACAATTCTCAGAGAGATGATTGTTTAGGCCACACATATCACATCTCTTTTTGAATTGTGTTTTGTATTTGTTTTGAAGTGCATTTCATGGAACCTGTTATGGTTGATTATTTCTGGAGTAAGATGACTGATACTTCCTAAATTGTAATGTTAGGTTGTTAAGTTTTTTCATTACAATAGCCAAAGGAAGATCATCTTCAATTTTCACACTCTTCAGTTTACTAGTAGGAGCTGAGTTAACTTTTAAAGCTGAAGAGCTTTTGTTACCCTTAGCAGGAGCTGAGGATGGTTTATTTATTATGAAATCTTTTAAAGGTTCAGCTTTAAATGTGGATTTTGACCTCAAAATCGATTTGATAGACTTTGGTCCATAAATAGGTTCAGCACCATCTAACTTCTTCATTTGAGGTATAGGGGTGCTATAGACTGAAGATTCATCCACTGAATGATAATCAGTCACTAAAGAGTTAGTGACAGCAACTAAAGGATCATTTGTGTTTCTTTGTGACTAAGCTGGGAGTATCCTACAAGTATCATGATTTGGCATAATAAAACCTTTAGCTTTAGACAACCAGGGTCTTTCAACACCAGGTATGGACACTTTTGTATCATCAACTGATGATTTTACAAAGACTAGGTTTTTTTTGCCCAGAACTAGAGGGATCTTCAGTGAGTTGATCAACTCCCAAAATTCTCTTCTTTTAAGAGGGGATTTGTTCACACCTGAGGGATCTTCAATGAGTTTGATTAACTCCCAGGAATTATCTTCTTTTGAGAGGGAATTGTTCATTGAATACATATTTACTTATTAGAATCTAGTTAAGCCATGTTTCCACGGATTGATGGGACTCTTTTAGTTATGTTCTTAAATTTTTATTCTCATTGAGAATCTCAGTGTTTACATGTTGCATGGTAAGAAAATTAAGTTTTGCTTATTTTAATACTAAAAGTTATTCTTAGCATGCATTCAGTTCATGAACAAGATCTCTATGTTTTGACAAAAGATTATTTCTTTGCTCTTCAACATAATTTAAATCAATACATAAATAATCTAGATAGGTTTTCCTATCATCATTATCTTCTATTTCAAGAAGAGTGTGTACCTATCTCATGGAGATCTTCACCCATTCATCATTTCTGGCGCCTTCTTTGCTGATAGCATTATTTTCTTCAGCTAGTGCCATGATTACTTTAACCTCCACCATCTCATTGTCATCTGATGACACTTCTTCTTCATCCTATTCATAGGCTTCAATGATGAAACCTTTGTTCTTAATAGTTTCGGCTTTGGAAGCTGAAGCACTTGAACTTAGGAAAGCCAGTTTAGCCTTGACTTTGTTGTATTTATCTTCAAAGTCGTTGGTATGCCTTAGTTTTGGTTTGTGCTGAGGGGAATTGAGAGGTTTTGGTTGAATGGGTGATTGATATGAGGGAACTGAAGCTTTTGACCAACAGTCTCTTAAAAAATGACCTTTCTTTCCACATTTGTGGCATTTAGTTTGGTCAGTTGCTTTTGCACTGCTAAACCTTTGAGTACCCTTCTTGAAGAATCTTTTAGACTTGGCTAAAAGAGCTCTTGCTTGATATTCTTCTTCTAGGTCATTCAGGTACTCATTACTGCTTCTTGTATCCTTTTCATCATCAGGACTATCTTGAAAGTCCTGGATAATAGAGGTAGAGATGAAGGCAGTTGACAAAGGTGTTGTAGAGACAAGAGATTTGCTCTTTTTAGTTTCATAAATATTGTCTATTAGGTTTTCTTCATATTTGAGTTTACCAAATAGAGAAGCAAGCTTAGAATCTTTCACATGATTTGTGTTTTTAAGACTTTAGCAGAAACTTAGCCACTTCTTTGGTAACCCATTTATAAAACCAGTATTTATTTCAAGCTTTGAAATTTGATGCCATCATTTACTAACTCGTTTATCAAAGCTTTGTATCTGGTGAAAGTTTATGTTAGTGTTTCACCTTCTTTGAATTTGAAGGTGTTATAACACAACTTTAGGTCCATGACCCTACTTTCTTTCACATCAGAGGGGCCCTCGTGATACAATATCAGGTCATCCCAGGTTTATTTAGCTGTTAAGTAGTTTATGAAAGGATTCATTTGGTCAACTAGAAGGAAAAAACATGATGAGACTTTTGAGTCGCTGAACTAAGTTATCAGCCTTTCTCTCATCTCTAGTCCATTGTCATTCTGGCTTCCTTTGACCAGATGTCATGGGGGATAAAAGAACCATTTTTGATAATATTTTAAAATTGAAGTTCAATACCAAGGATGTAGCACATGAACCTCTTTTTCCAGTTGGTGAAATTTTCCACCTCTAGTACAAGAGCGGCATTTAACTAGCCACCTTTGTATTCAAGAGTATGTGTTACTTCTACTGCGGCCATATAAGATGGATCTTGATTTTAAAAATCTTTGAGACTTTTATATATCCTTTTAAAGGGATTTTTTAAACCAGAAGGCTCTGATACCACTTGTTTGTCCCTTGGAATCTGATATAAGGTTTATCAAGTTAAACTAATCATATTTCATGGCAACGAAGTGAATTTTAAATAAATATATATATATATATGAAGAATATAAAGAACAAGTTTAAAACACATAGAAGTACTTTTTAACGTATAGGTTCTTATTATAATCAAATAAAGAATCTATGACACACCTTGCTTGCGTAATAGCAAGGTGGTTGAATGACAATTGGGGTGTTATCTCCTTCGAACTTATTCTTTAATGAAAGTTATGAGAAATAAGAAAATAAACTATTCGACTAGAACTGAAGCTTTAGCTTCAGCAATTTCTATTCAGTTTGTTTGAGAGATAAGTGAACTCTTCAATGTGTTTCACATTAATAGGAAGATATAACATTTACTCTAGGAATCTCTTTCCTTTTATAGGAAAAGGGATTAGGGTTTACAAGTTAACCTAGTACGCGTGTCATGCATCTAATAGGTGGTTGAGATACCATTTAATGCAAACGTGCTCTAAAATACCAGGTATAGTTCTTTAAGGAAAGTTGTTGTACTTCTATACCAACTTTAGAAGCACCTTTTCCCAATGAGATTGCTTTATTCCTTTTGACATAAAGCAATCTTTTTCCCGCCTTGTAAACCATCTAGAAGTGAAACATTTCATTTCAACTTGTGTTAAGGAGATATACATCGTCCAGCTTGGAATTGTTAGCCAAGCTAGACTGAAGCTCTTACTAAGGTCTTCTTCAGTTTCTGTACCGCTGCATAAACTAAAGTGAAGATACTTCCCAATCTTCTAAGGACCTGAAGAGCTAAAGCTGAAGAAACTTCAACGACTCAAACTGAAAGACTTCAGCTTGAGTACCACTTAGGGGATTTTATGTTTAAATCTACTGAAAGACTAAAGGGTCCAGGAACTGAACCCAACATATAGGCTTGTGTATACTTTGCTACACAATGCGTGATTTCTTAAAACAAATGATGTGTTAGTGCATTTATTTTTGAAAATATGAGAAATCATGTTTTTATTGGTGTTGTATCTTAAAACAAATCACTCATCTTAGTTTCTTATCTGAATAAGATTTTAAAAGAATTTTTTATCACTCAAACAATGTCTACCACTCTTTATATAGAAAACGAACAGCTCTTTCACAATCAATCAAGGAATAAACAGAAAAGGTTTTGAACAATAATAGATCATCATTTAAAGGGGAGTTAAAGTAACTTTAACTCAAAATGGGGATTAGGTGTTACTTGTTTCAACCTTTAGGGACTAAAAGGCAAAATCTAAGACTTAGATCTAGCAACTACAGGGACTTAGGTTGTCATTTCCTTAAATTGTTTAGGCTTGGTGTTAAGTTTAAATGGAAATAAAAGGAGATATAAACCTTAGGGACTTGTTTCTTTGCCAACGTAACAGTGAAACCCAACCACCGTTAGCCTACTTCCTCTAAGGGTCGAAATATGCAAGTGCACATTCCCATAATTTAAACACACACAACACACTCTCTCTGCTCTCTCCCTCATAACTCTAATCTTATTATTAACAACTTTTAACATAAACATCTACCAACCTCAACATTACTAATCTACCTATATCTACTCTACTAACCACTCTACAATCTATTATTTCAGCGGGGGTCTGGGGGATCCTTTCGGGGGGTCGGGGAGCTAAGAGTCGTGGTTATAATCTCGCGGTCTAACTCTCAATCTCTACTCTCTTGAATCTTCCCAAACTCCTCTATCCTCTATCATCAATCTCTTCCTCTCACTCTCTAATCTCGTTCTCTCCTTTCTCTCTCCACTACAATCTCTCCTACTCATCTCTCTTCTCTCTACTAACTCTCCACTCATCCTCCCCGAACCTACCACTACTCACTCCACACCTCACCTCAAAGACTCCTACTCACTTACAAAACCTCGTCCTTCTATTCCTCATCTTCTCTCCTCCTAATCACAAAATCGTAACCCCCCTCCTCACCTATAATATTCCCTGCCTCATCCATAAAACTCCCAATCACTCACGAATCCAGCCTCTCCTTCACTCTATCATCTATCAACTCTCTACTCGTCTATCAACTCAATCCTATCCTCCGATACAACCCTCCACCCCCCTGCACTCCCACCACAACACTACATCTCATCCCACCACTCAACACCCCTTCCCATCTCTCCCAAATCTCACAGCGACTCCACGCTATCTCACTCCACCGCTCTACACCCCCCCGCTCACAACCACCTCCACCATCCTCAACCCATCCTCCCATCCAATCCACCACCCTCCTACCACACATCACTCACAACCCCTCACACCTCACGTCTACACTACTACACACAACACCCTCGACACATCTCCTTCATCATACCCTCAACCAGGAAACTCCAACCGGTTAACCTCTAGGGTCGAAATATGCAAGTGCACATTCCTCATAATTTAAACACACACACACACACTCTCTACATATTTTGCATAATTCAAACAAGAAATCAAAAGTTGTTTTTAAGCCATAAGGTAAATTCTAACTTAACCTTATAAACGTCACTCTCTTAAAGGAAATTGGATTAACACTCTATAAATCACTCGAATAACCCTAAAATCAAATTAGGGTTCATATGATCCAAGTTGTGTTAAAATCTAATTAAAGTGATGGGTTTTATTCATCTATGGTTGTAAATGATGCGCCTATAATAGTTTTTGATATCATTAACTTTTTATTAAATTATAGTGATTCTTTTGAGCAAGAATCATGTGAAACATGCGTGTGTGAATGAATGTTTGTGGGTTTATGTGGTATTGCATGTTATAAGTATACCTATGCTTTTGCTATGTGTTTTCAAACCAATAGGATTCTCATACTTTGATTATTGGTGTTCTTATGTGCGAAATGTGCAAAGGGTGGAAATAAAATGCATGTATTTGGTTGTACTTTGTTGGTTATATGTTCTTTGTCCCCTAAGTATGTTTAATATGTCCCCTAGTTGCTTCATTGCTCAATTGATATATGTTCTTATCTTGTTGTTTGCTCGAATTGATCACTTAGGGCTTAAAGTTGTTGATTTTTTATAAAAATTAGTTTTGCTATGACTATAGAGTGATTATTGTTGTTTGTGATTAAGGATTGAATGCTAAAAGTGGATAAAAATTATGTGGTTAAAACATTGAATCCTGTAAAACATGTTTAGTGTTCAGTCTGCGAAATATGTCTATGCTTAAGTCTATGAAATATGTCTTTGCTTAAGTCTGCAAAATATGTTTAGGTATAGCCTGCGAAATATGTCCATGGTAGTTTGTGCAAAATATGTTCAGGGTAGATTGTGCGAAATATGTCGCTCCCTATCTCTGTGAAATATGTTTGTCATATATCTGCGAAACATGATCGGTGTCCTAATTGGGCGAATATGATATATTTAGGAAAGAAACTATGCCCAATTTTTCTAATCCAGCTAAACATGACACTGATATGCAATCCTAAGAAAAATAACATTAATTCTTACTATACCTTAATGATCTTTGTATAACCTTGAACTTGTCTAAGTTTTTACTGTTCGACCATAGTTAAGTTGACTTGAGAGTTGACATTGAACATTGACCAGGGTTGACTTTCTTCAATTAATGTTTAATCAAACTTAATTGCATGTAACCTAAACACAAACTTAATATAAAACAATCACAACATCAAGTATAATCAATCTAATTGTTGATATATATATATATATATATATATACATATATATATATATATATACATATATATATATATACATATATATATTTGTTTTGTATATAAACTGATTTGGATTACTCTTGAGCAGAATCATGAATCATGAACAAATTCAACAAGCGGCTCGTGATAAAGCACTGGTTCCCACTGCTAACAAAGTCAAGATCAGCTCTACCTACATGACGATTGATCCTACTATGCCTCAGAAGGAAGAAACTTACCAATTCATCCTTGACATCATCAAGAACTCAGATTGCTACAATGCTTTCCTCGTTACTGCTGATGTACCAGAAATCTACATGCAGTAATTCTGGTACACAGTCAAAAAGGTCAAGAAATCCTCTTTCTATGAGTTTGATTTAGATGACAAGAAGTGCAGAGTAGATGTTGAACAATTTAGGAAGATTCCTGGTATTAGCCGAAGAGTTCCTAATGAAGATTTCAATGTTCCTCCTTCTGAAGAGTCCATGATCACTTTACTCTATGAGCTGGGGTACAAGGGTCAAATAAACAAGCTCACAAGCATGTTTGTTGATCACATGCATCACCCATAAATAACTCTTACTGGTATCATCAATAAGTGCCTTTCAGGGAAAACATTAAGTAATGACCGACTTCGGAAATCCAGAATGGATATCTTATGGGGTATGTTCCACAAGAAGAATGTTGACTTTGCCGAGTTGATTTGGGAAGACTTTCAATACCATTGACTACAGACACTTAAAACTCAAAAGGCATGAAATCATGCCTTACCCCAAATTCACCAAAATCATCGTCAACTACTTCCTCTCTCAACACAAATCACTTGCCAAGAAAAAGCACTCATACATCAACACTATTAAGGGTGATGGTGTCTTGAACAGATTAAAGTTTGTCAGAACAGGTGAAGACTTTCAAGAATATGGTCGAGATATTCCAGACATGATGTTGACTGATGAAATCAAGCAATTAGAAGCTTATCAAGCGTTTATCGGCTACTCTACAGGCTTGATACCTCCCAAGAAAAGTAGAGGTAAAGGGTCACAGGGAAAGAAAGCAGCAGCCACTCTAAAGAAGAAGAGCTCAATCTCTACTGATGACAACATCATTCTTGAACCAGATGTTGGTTTTGTGTTAGGAAAGTCCATCAGCAGAACAGAGGCTAAAATTGTTGAACAAGCAAGGCGTATTCATGAAAATCATGAACGTCTTGTAACAGAAAAGCCTGCAAGTAAAGAAGACTCTGATGAATCAGAGGGTGAACCTGCTAATAGGCCAACGGGAAGAAGAAGACCATCTGGTATTGTCTTCAAAGATACTTCACAGGTGTCAAAGAAGAAATCATTGGATCAGTATCAAAAGGTAAAAGGCATTCAAGTGTTGACTGAAGAAGAACAATTAGCTGCTGATATGATACAAGCTATTAAAGCCAGCAAGATAAATACCAGGAGTCAGCTACATACTGGAGACTCAAGTAAAGGAGCTGGTATTACACTAGAGGTTCCTGATGAGTCAACAGATAAACTCACAACCTCAAGTGAAGGAGCTGGTATTACACTAGAGGTTCCTGATGAGGTAAAAGGTAGTTCTGCAAGGTAGTTTAGTAAGCCGAAGGGGGCGTGCTGGGCATGCCGACCGGATTAGGAAGATATGGGGGGGGGTTGGGTAGTAGCGACGGGTGACGAGGCTTGACTGAGGGTCCTGATTAGGGGAAAAGAGTGAAACATAGCTAGAGGATGTGTGGTCAAAGGGCAATGTGTGGTGAGCTAGTTGATATGAAGGAACGGCAGAGAAACAAGATGATTAACAATATTAAGATGATTGGAGATTATTAAGAATGAATGATGATTATGAGATGAAGATGATAAAAAAAGCATTGATATTGAGAACAGTTGATGATGAGAGAACACATCTTACAATGAGTAATGCTGAGTATGCAGCAATGAATTGAGTAGTATGTACATAAAATGATGGGGGGAAATGGAATATTGCTTGATGATGTGTCGAAAAACGAGATGAAAAGATTGTTGAGAACGTTTTAGGGGGGGTGTTAGTACGAGACTCAACGATAATATGTTATAGATTAACAGAATATAAAGATTGTATAGGGGGCGAGGTCGGGGGCATGTAAAACAAGAACAATTTTATTTATCAAGGTTTACATCCACTATACAAAAGCCCCAAGCCCCCCAATTCTATTTGATCAAAATAGAACGGTTTTCCCATAATCTGTAAACAAATCAAGAAACATCTTGTCCTTTTGATGCCTAAGACACACTATACGTCACATCATAAACATACACAGGATCAACGTCTTGGCGAGGACAGCACTCTCTCTACACATATCACACACTATAAACAAACTGTCTTAAGGATCTCTTATATAGAGTGTCCATAAGACTTACAAGTGAATTTCTAATTGTATTAGGAAAAGAAATCTTTCTTAATCTTTGATCTTTATCTTTAAGGAGATCTTTTAGAATCCACCATCTTTTTAGAAATCATATTTTTACTTGACCTTATTGTTTCCATTCTTTCTTCTTTTGAGCAATTCATTTGTATCATCAAATCACAATTCCCAACAATATTCCCTATTTGATGATGACAAAATAAACTTGATTCCAAGAAGTGATCCATATTAGCTAATCTTCAGCAATCTTTATCTACCAAATCTTTATCTTCCTTGAATGACACAAACTTCCCCTTAAATTAAGATTTCCTTTGAACTTATTGAAACATCATCAACATCTTTTATCCATGGCCCATGCCACCACACTTAATAAGTTGCCAATAAAAACAGTCTATTGTAACATCTTCCCTCTTTTTGTCATTATCCATTATGGGACTGTGAACATAAGCAACTATGATCTTTACAAGTAAAAAAACATATATTACACTGCTATATCCAAGCTTTCCAATGTCTAAATTACCCTACATGGACGCATAATAATATAAATGAATCAAGCAGTATAAACTTAACTAGCAGTAGTAATAATGACATAATAGTAGTAATAATACAAAACCTTCCCCTCAAGTTGTGCATGTAGATGGTTAAACACTTTATCATATGCTTCCCCTGAAACCAATATTTAACCATCTCTTGAATCTCTTAATCTATGCTCTTTGAATGATTACTGATGGAGAAAACTCAGTATTACAAACTTGATGCATATGTAGAAAAACCTAAACATGTTTCTTATCTTCTTGTACTATCCACGTGACTCCAAACCGATACTGATCATCATATAAGAAGACCTCAATCTCTTGACAAAATCCTCATCTAAATGAGACACTGAGCACTACAACGTAACTCCTTAGAGATAGGCAAATGTGCGTATTGAGCCACCAAATTATAAAGATCACACATTGCTAGATTTTACAAGTCTCGTCACATCGTTTTTTAAGCACAAACAAGTTATCTTCAAAGTCTATAACCAACAAACTCTACTTTAAGATATGATAATAAAACACTCACTCGTTAAAATTCACCTTCAACTTCAAATAAGTGATAAAAAATTATCTCCATAATCAATTCCAAGCATTTAATCCCAAAAAATAATAGCCTTCTTCTATCATGATCCAATCTTGAGATCCAAACAGTGTGTTATCCCCATAACGAAAACCAAAGCTACAACCTCCATACACTTCATGTCCTAGAACTGATCAGAAAACTCACAAAACATGATTCTGATAAGTTTTGAAGCTGTATACTTGGAAACACCTATATGTTAAACTAAGCAACAGTTGAATAAGGATTGAAAAGAAGCAATGATAAGAAAATAACCAATAATCTCGATCAACTACCAACAATCGCAAAGTGCATAAAACAGTTCACATCCAAACACGAACTCCCTAAGGAATAATAACTAACTCTAAACTCCACAAATAGATAACAACATAGTGGTAATGAAAAGCATTAACCATGACAGTAGGAACCTTTCTAAACCTATTAGCAGTAACTAATTTAACCCTATCATCAGTAACATTCCGTAGATAGCACAAGACTTATAATTGGCAGCATTAACAATCTAAGAGTTCGTATCACTAACAAGAACTGAAGTATTAAGTAATACTATGTGCATGCGTTAAACAAGCATAGAAGCATAACCCAGGCTTCCTTGGCAGCAGTAACGAGTTTAACTATCAGCATTAACATAACATTGACAACAATTAAGTTAATTGGTATCTCATTGCAGGACTAGACACGTTATGGCATCATTAAACTCAACAGCATAACTAAAGTAATCCACCATCACACAAAACCTTCTATAACTGCCAACGATTTGGAAACATACACATTCCAAAACTCAAACCTTTTGCCTAACCTTGTCTACTTTACCGCGTTGAGAGTCGACAACCTGCTGCACCTTCTTCTGTCCAAGAACCAAACACAATAAAACCATTAACTCAACACTTTTGAACTCAAAAACTAGCAGTTCATGGTCGAACTTTTCTATCAAAACCGATCAGCGCAAACTGGTCAATACAGTCGATCTTATGAACTCCTTTTGTTGATAAGCAGAGGTTTATTAAACGCATGTTACAGATAAATTCAGTATTTGTAACCTTTATGTAAGTTAGAAACCCTAATAAACCCTGACTGCTTTAAAGTATTAAGGGTTTGCTGTGTAATCGATCTTTGTAAAATTGAAATCCAATCCGCAGACTAATAAACCTTTAAACTAATAACCGAATGACATAGTTCCGCTTTAACCAAATAAAGGGTTTGTTCAAAACCCTAGCTTTACAGAATTCTACTAGAAAATCGAACATGAACTGAAGCACTTGATGATGAGTATGTACATGATGATGAATATGTGCTTGATGATGTAGATAACGAGATGAAAGATTGTTGAGAATGTTTTAGACTCAACTAGGATTATAATAACAAAGATATAGATTTGTATAGCGGATTTAAAACAAGAACAATGTTATTTTCAAGGTTTTACATTCACATATAAGCCCCAATTCTATTTGATCAATATAGAACGGTTCCCTAACTGTAACAGAATCAAGAACATCTTGTCCTTGAGGCTAAACCACACTAGACGTCTACATCATTAAACATACACACGTTTTGGTGCACACAATCACACACTAAAACAATGTCTATGGATCTCTTTATATAGAGAGTCCATAAGACTTACAAAGGAATTCTAATTGTATTAGGAAATGAAATCTTTCTTAATCTTTGATCTTTATCTTTTAAGGAGATCTTTTAGAATCCTCCATCTTTTGTAGAATTCCATATTGTTGACTTTGATCCTTTTGTTTCATTCTTTCTTCTTTTGAGCAAGTTCTTTTGTATCATCAAATCAACAATTCCCAACAATATTCCCCTATTTGATGATGACAAAACAAACACTGATTCCAAGATGATCCATAGTAGCTTAATCTTCAGCAATCTTCATCTTCAAATCTGATCTTCCATGAATGAAACAATCTTCCCCTTAACTTGAGATTTCCTTTGAACTTGTTGATACTTCTTCAACACAATGAAGTCTTCAACATCTTGTTCCATGTCATGCCACCACACATAATAAGTTGCAAATCATATCATCTTTGTAACATCTTCCCCTTTTTGTCATTATCCATTAGGGGACTGTGAACATATGCAACTTTGATCTTTACAACTACAAACCATATATTACACTTCTAATCCAAGCTTTCCAATGTCTCAAATTACCCTCCATGACGCATAATAAGAATAATTAATTTAAACAGTAAAAACTTAAACTAGCATAAGTAATAATGACTTAACAGTAGTAAGAATAAAAACCTTCCCCTCAAGTGGTGCATGTAGCATCTCCAAATGGTTAAAAACATTATTATATGCTTCCCCTGAAACCAATATGTTAACCATCTCTTTGAATCACTTATTCTGTTGGCTCTTTGTAATGACTACTGATGAAGAAAACTCAGTATTACAAACTTGATGCTGAAGTAGAATAACCCAAACTTGTGTCTTTTATGGTCCCCCTTTGTAATATCACATGACTCCAATACTCTATTACCTAATTCCCCTGAGTATAAACTCGACTTTAAGATATGATAAGAACACTCACTCGTGAAATTCCACTTCAACTTCAAATAAGTGATAAAAAATTATCTCCATAATCAATTCAAGCAATTAATCCTAAAAATAATAGCCTTCTTCTATCTGATCCAATCTGAGATCCAAACTGTATGTTATCCAATAACGAACAAAGCTAGCAAACCTGTAATACCACTTCTTGTCCGAGAACATTCAGAAACTCACAAAACATGTTTCTGTTAAGTTTTGAAGCTGTATATCTTGAACACCCATATGTTAAACGTAAGCAACAGGTGTATAAGGATTGAAAAGGAAGCAATGATAAGAAAATAACCAATAATCTCGATCGACTTCCAACAATCCAAAGTGAATAAAACCGTCACAGCCAAACACGAACTCCTTAGGAATAATTACTAACTCCAAACTTCCACAAATAGATAACAACTAGGGTAAATGAACTGCTTTAACCGTGACAGTAGGAACCTTTCTAAACCTAGTAGCAGTAACTACTTTAACCCTAGCAGCAGTAACATTCCGTGACAGCACAAACTTATAATTGGCAGCATTAACAATCATGAGTTCGTAGCACTAACATGAACTGATAGTATTAAGTATACTTTGGCAGCGTTAACAAGCATGAGCAGCATTAACCAGCTTCCTTGGCAGCAGTAACGAGTTAACTAGCAGTATTAACATAACATTGACAACATTAAGTTTAATTGGTATCCTCATTGGCAGGACTAACACGTTATGGCATCATTAACTCAACAGCATTAACTAAAGCTAATCCACCATCACATAACCTTCTATACTGCCAACGATTTGGAAACATACACATTCCAAAACTCAAAACCCTTTTGCTAACCCTTGTCTGCTTTACCCTTGAGGTTGACAACATGCTGCACCTTCTTTTGTCCAAGAACCGAACACAAGAAACCCTTAACTCAACACTTTTGAACGCAAAAACCTACCAGTTCAGGGTCGAACTTTTCTATTAAAACCGATCAGCAAAACTCTCAATACAGTCGACCTTATGAACTCCTTTTATTGATAGCAGAGGTTGATTAAACCATGGTTACAAATAAATCAGTATGTTGTAACCTTTTATAAGTTAAAAACCCTAATCAACCTGACTGCTTTAAAGAATTAGGGTTTGTTGTTGTAATCGAATCTTGTAATCTTGAAATCCAAACAGCAGCACTAATAAACCTTTAAACTAATAACCGAATAACATAGTTCCTGCTTTTACCAAATTAGGGTTTGTTCAAAACCCTAGCTTTACCGAATTTCACTAGTTAACCGAAAATAGAAATTTAACACGAACCTCTTTTACTACTTTAGGTCGACTTAAAAACCTTATAGAATCCTAGATCAAGAGCCACATGGCTCTGATACCAATTGTTGAGAACGTTTTAGACTCAACTAGGATTATAATAACAAAGATATACATTTGCACATCGGATTTAAAACAAGAACAATGTTATTTTCAAGGTTTTACATTCACATACAAGCCCTAATTCTATTTGATCAATATAGAACGGTTACCTAACTGTAACATGATCAAGAACACCTTGACCTTAAGGCTAAACCACACTATATGTCTACATCATTAAACACACACACATTTTGGTGCACACAATCACACACTAAAACAATGTCTAGGGATCTCTTTATATAGAGAGTCCATAAGACTTACAAAGGAAATCTAATTGTATTAGGAAACAAAATCTTTCCTAATATTTGATCTTTATCTTTTAAGGAGATCTTTTAGAATCCTCCATCTTTTATAGAATTCCATATTGTCGACTTTGATCCTTTTGTTTCATTCTTTATTCTTTTGAGAAAGTTCTTTTGTATCATCAAATCAATAATTCCCAACAAAGATGCTGAAGTAGCTGAAACTAGGAAATATGATGAAGAAATTACTGATGCAACTAAGGTAGATTCAGAGAAGACGGAAGAAGTAAAGGGTGATAATGATCAAGCTAGAATTAAAGTGGCCAATGTTGATCAAGCCAAAGAAACAAGTGCTCAAGACAATCAGGCAACTACTCTTGTTACTGTGAAACCAAAAGAGATGCCTGAACTTCCTTCAACAAGCTCCAGCTTATCTGTTTCTTCTAGTTTGGTAATCAATTCCTTAACCTCTTTTATGATATATCTGTAGTTGGAACTATTAAAGATTCTGCATATGTAGAGATAAACTCTTTGTTGGATATTCAAATTCAACAAGAAGTTCCTTAAATTCAGTCACTTACTCTGCTCAATGTTCTTGTATCAGTAATTCTTGAACAACCAGTTCGTACCCCATCTCCAGTATTAACAACTGAAACTCCTGTTTCAACGGTTCTTTTAAATCATCTCTCTGTCACCACAATCACACCTATACAACAACAAACAACACCAATCCCTACACCACCAATCACCACCGTAGCTCCAAGTGTTATAATCGCAATTCCTAATCCACTTCCAACAGTTATTCAAAGACTATATGTTCTTGAGAGTCAATTTAAAGAATGAAAACAAGTTGATCATTATGAAGCTATTAAAGAATCAGTGCAAGCCAACATCATCAATGAGGTCAAGAACCAACTGCCAAAGTTTCTACCAAAGGCAGTTTTTGATGTTGTTAATCTAAGGCTAGAAAGCATTGTTCGTGACGCACTCTAGAAGAATCCAACTTTTCCTACTCAATCTTTTGTCACTCCTAATCAATCTGCTTCAAGAGCAGATGAGTGTCTTTCTGAATTGGAACTAAAAATCATTTTCTTTGAGAAGATGGATAAAAGAGACCGTGGTGATGATGAAGACGAAGACCATTATGCTAGACTAAACCAAGGGAAGAAGACAAAAAGGAGAAGAACCAAAGAATCTGAGTCATCCAAGAAGTCATCTACCTTAAAAGACACATCCAAAGGTAACACACCTCCTAAAACCTCAAAATCTGATAAATTTGTGCATGCATAAGAATCAGTTGCTAAACCTACAGAAGAGGTGATAATAGAAGTTGAGGATAATACTACAAATGATGATGTGGTTAATGATGCTGATCAACCACAAGATGATTCAATGCTAAAGATAGACACTGCTACAAAGAATAATTGGTTCAAACAACCTCTAAGTCTCCTACTCCTAATCCAAAATGGAACAAGGTCAAAGCAGTTCATGATACTCAAGAAAAAACCTTGTTTAATGATCTGCTATCTGCTGAAAAGGATTTACTCATATTTGAAGAACTTATGGCCACTCCTATTGATTTCTCTAAGTTTGCAATGAATCATCTCAAGATAGACAAACTCACAAAACCAGACTTAGTTGGTCCAATTTACAAGCTTCTGAATGGCACATGCCAAAGTTGCATTGAGCTTGAATATAATATGGAAGAATGCTATAAAGCTCTGACTGACCAACTTAACTAGGAAAATCTTGAAGGTGATCGATGCCCATTTGACTTGAGCAAACCTCTTCCTTTAGAAGGACATCCAGGTCATCTAACTATAGCTGCATAATACTTCTTCAACAACGATATGGAAAACTTAAAATCTACAGGCTCTGAAAGGAAGTATACTACATTAATTACAAAGATGAAGGCTGCAATGTATGAGTTAGTAGATATTGAAGACATGATCCCGAAACTATGGAGTGTTGCAAAAAGTAGGGTATGACAAAGATGATAATCATAGAATTAAGCATTGGGGACCCAAGCATTAACTATTCTAGAGATCTCAGCTCAACAGATTCTCAAAAGATGATGTCTACTCTCCTTTAAAGATTCTGAGTGTGGTAAGTGTGAAGGTCAACAACTGCATGATTATGGTTATTAGGAGGAAATTATGGTGAGAAGAGCTGATCGACAACTATATAAGTTCAAAGAAGGTGACTTTATAAATCTACACTTGAATGACATTAAGGACATGCTTCTTCTTTTTGTCTACATAAGTTATTCAATCTCGATGGTGATGTTATTGTTGACTTGGCGGTGGCATTGCATATGTTCACTAGAAGTCTCATCATCAAGAAGAGGATCGAAGATGTCCAATTGGGTGTCGAAACTTACCAGAAGAAGCTCAATATCACCAAGCCTCAAAAGGACTTTCCTATAGTATCTGCCAAAGAACCTTACACACCATTACTTGATCTACAATGGGTTATCTATGAAGACTTAAGCAATCAATAGAGACTAATGCAAGCTGATGAGCTTTACAAGTTCTCGGATGGAATGCTCAAGTCTGTTCGTGACATTCTCCATCAAAGGCTACTCAACTTCAGACTGGGTACAACAAAGACATACCAAGAAGAAAGTGGTCAGCCATATATCAAAGATGCTTAGGCATTATGGTGGATTTGTTTAGGCATTATGGTGCATTATGGTGGATTTTATTGGTTCAAGGAAACTTGAGATGGACTACTGATGTATTACACTATGTAACTGTTAGGTCCTATCTTCAATCTTATCTTGTGAATATGTGAACATGTAGTGTAGACTAGTAAAATAGGCAAATATATATAGTGTTTGAGTATAAATTTTCAAGAATTTTTTTAGTAAATTCCAAATCTTTCAGATTAGATTACTCGACACTATATATAAATCCCTCATAAATTGAGGGAGAGCATTAAAATGTTCCTAATAAGGCTTGCTAATAATCAAAACATTTTTCTCCCAAAATAGTTTTCAAACATATTTGAATCAATTAATATCCAAAATATCAAGAGATTTGACATTTTTGATAAGGAGAGAAAATGTGATTTAAATATACAAGTTGTAATATATGATCAGTATAGACTCAAGTGCGATCTCCTCTATCACCATGCTAAATAATTTCAGTTATCGATGAATGTGTTGAGGGGGAACATTTTTGAAAAGTAAAACTATCAAGGTACAAATGTTTTGATTTATATCACAAGTACCTTGATTGAGTTTTCTAAATGGTTTTAAGGAAATGAGAACAATACCCAAAGACTGACCATGTACTTAATTTTATCAGAGTTATAAGGTGGTTAAGTATAAGTATTCGTTCTCATGATCCATCCAGAACCAGAGGGATCTACCTAGGGACATTCCAATAGTTAGATTAGAAAGTCCTTAGGTATGATTTGATTTAAGGAGTAAAGTGAGAAAAGGGGATAATGCCAACTAAGACAGAGCTAGTACTGGAACAAACCCAACAAGGTGTTATTTATGAAGTCTTGGTAAGCATTGAAAGGGTTGAGGAATGAAAAGGAAATGTAAGGATAAAGGGTGTAAAGAAAGAAGCTCTCCACACACTTAGACAGAAACCGGGTCAATACATATGCTATCAGAAACACTAAGATGTTGTCCGGTGATGTGCGGTCGTCGTTAGACTTCAACAAGAAGTTTTACAACTCCCTAGGCAGAGCACCTAATCATTGTAGTAGTAGTATAGGCAAGACTCGAGGGTTGTTATCGTTCACTCGAGGAATAGGTTGGGAATTCTTGATCATAGTATAACAGAATTCTAAGGGTTAGAAGAATATTATTTTTATATTTTTATACTTTATGAAAGCAGGTAGAATCATATATTGGAGAGGTGGTTGGTTTTGGCTATTAAACTAAATATAAATCTAACCAATGGTGATAACAATAAGATAAAAAACTGTGTTTATTTAATCATGTTTTACTCCCTAGATTGCTTCTCCTAGTGTTGTTGCCTTGTCACACTTGTGATGATTTGTGTAACTATTTTCTAAGTCATGAACGAATTATACGAACTCACCGTCTACTTAGTATTCCGCTAGAGCAACACATAATTAAGGTAGTATAAAGACCATTACCTGGCCCCTAGGAGTACACTAAGTGCATGTGAAATATATTAAAAGTGGATAAACCATATTAGGGGGCAAGGTAGTATGAAAACTGTTACCCGATGGTATCCTTTCTACACAATCACATTTCCCTAGCCATATCAATAGCAATACAGACAAAAGCTGGTTTTCTAAAGCCTAACGTGCACATCTATCACAAGAAGCAACACCACTAAGATCTACATTATAGGTTTCATATAATCATAAATAAATACAATAGAAGGCTTAGCCAAGCATGTTAAATAAGCAAGAACATAGATGAATCAAACAACACATAGACATATTGAATGATTAATTAAACCTTAGTTGATTAAAACATGAGTTGGAGGAAATACAATAGGGTTTTTAGGCCCTAAAATCGTCCCTAACAGTTGCTAAACGAACTAGGATTCGTACCCTCTTTATTCTAAAGTTACACACTCAAAACCCTAAATTCAGGTTTGTATATATAGGAAAATCAATGTGACGGCGTCGCGTTTTAGTCGTGACGCCGTCATGATGAAGAATAATCTAGATAATGGGCTGGGTTGTGTCCTCTGACGCCGTCGTGAGATCTAGTGACGTCGTTTTGGTCTTCGTTATGATGGCATCACGTTGTATTGGTGATGCCGTCTCTAGTCACTATAGAGAAATTCTTGAGTGATGTTGGTGTGGTCTGTAGCCTTGTCTATGTCTTCTCCAAATGAGCCCAAGTCACGTGTAATTTATCCAAATGCCTTCCAAATAAGAAATACCTGAAAAGGAACGATTAAGTACCTATTTTAGGCATAAATGCACGATTTTGGGGGTTAAACGACCCCAAAAAAGTATATAAAATAACACCTCATCAAATACCTCTACAATTGGGATTTTCTTGTCCTCAAGCAAATGGGCTTTTCTACCTAGACAATAACCATATGAGGGGTCATTTTACATACTCTTTAAAAGTATTCTACAATACAATCTTCTAGACCTCGTAATTAACAGCACCTCACATAAGTGTTTGGGAGTCTCTCTTTCACTCGGGTGTATAATAAATTATAACAACTACGAGAAAACAAAAAATAAGCACTCATTACCTGTTATAGCATATAAATTACCATAGGCTTGGCTAATGATCAAACCTCCACCGCTAGGCGCAAGCATTATTCATTACTTTCTAAGAGGTCTTTTTAAAGGGTTATGGGGTGTAGGTGTAAGATAACATATAATGGAAACGGAAACGGATGGAATACATTTGGGTGGCTTTGGGTGAATTTAGAGTGGAAGGGATGCATGCTGGTTTGGTTGCTAAGCCAAGACTCGAACGAAGATATACAAACTCTACACAACTCTACATTAATCTCTTTTTTTATTAACATAATACATCATAACATGGGGTTTATAACACGTACCCCTACCCTTGAGCTTTTACATACTCGATATTTACAATCTAACTAATGAACCGATTTGAGGTGGATCAAAATAACATGGAGATCATCTAACAAACGTATGAGGGTATTGACTTAACTTTTCTTCCCTATTCTTCCGCGAAATAAATACTACCATGAATCCCAATCGTCCCAAAACAATATTTACAAGGATAAGGACTTAGAAACCGTGTACTCAAATAATTAACTTGGGTTAAAACAATAATGTACTAAAAGTGAGTACATACAAGGGAGGCTAAGGCGATTTAGGTGTAACAATTGGTTTAAGGGTTAACAATGCTCTTCATTAATAGTCCGGCTTAACCAAAAAATTACAAGAACCGTAAAAAAGGATAGGCTCGTAGGGTTGTACTAGGGGTATCGTGCACTAAAAATAAGTGCATGGCAAGGGTGTGGGATAGTTATATGATCGGTGTGACCATCATAACAATTACAGGTTTAAAACATGGGTTAATCCTAGTGCCTCTTATCTAGCAAATCCGAATACTTACTATGCGGTCTCGGCATGCATCACAAAAACAAATTCTAGAATTTTATATACTATCGGTACACTCATATAATTTAAACAGATCTCAATGCTCCAGAAAAGGCGACAAAACCACATATACACATCCATAACGACGGAATAGATACACATGATTGCTCACTACTTAACTCGAGAAAGATAAAGGTATAAACTATCTTGGGTTTCAATAATAGGTACCCGAATTCCTATAGATCTAAAGGCGAACATCACATTTTTAGGGTGGAATTCTGAGGGTTTTTGTGCTAGTCATATACATTCCTATCCATGAGATGCTATTAATACTCGGTTTTCGTCGGTATGTGTCATAAAAAATTTAAAATTTGGGTCAAAATTACCTTTTTATGCTATGTTTCGATATATTACCCATCATTTTAAGGACAAAGCAAATGGCAAATGAAAGAATAGTTTCTAAGGCTTATTTTCCCCTACACTTAAGTTGAACATTGTCCCCAATGTTCTATAGAAGTACCCGTAAAAAACAAATTAAAGGGAAAAGAAAATAAGTGAAAGAAACTAGTACTCCTCTGGTTTGCTCAATAATGGAGAAGAAACATGCGATAACTGGTTAAATCGTCCTTCAAGAATCATACAATGAAACTTCCTAAGAACTTCCAAGCTTTTTCTCATCAAATATAACCTGTAATTAAAGACAAAGACAACTACATCAAGCATAAAATGTGCGATATAATAATATACAATGTGAAATTAGGGCTGACTCTATAAAGCTGTAAAGATAGGATGAGAGAATTGTTAAACTCATGGTTTTGCAGGTTTATAAAAGAATTTAAACTTTCTAAAGTGTAGTACAAGTTTTATTTTCAAAAATACTTACAATTTTTGAGTTTTCCTATAACGGGGCGTTTGACGCCGTCAGAATATCCTGACCCCGTCATAAGTGTCGTGGTGACGGCGTCGCGTGTAAATCGTGATGCCGTCTCCACACTCTGTGAAAACTCATTTTTCGTTTTTGATGAAATTTTTTTTACACTCATTCTTATAAGTTATTTTCCTGTACAAAATACTGCATAACAACCTAAGAATTAACAATTAAATCATATGACTCGAAACTGACGCGAATTAATCTAAACAATTTATTTCAAATGTTTAAATTTGGTTCTAAAAACCGAATATTTTCCCCTACACTTATTTTGTTGCAAAATACCTTTGATTGCAAATAAGACGAAGTTACAAACAAACAAAGCATGATTACAAAGTAATTCAAACATAATAAAATAAACAATAAAGAATTAAAACACACAAGACACTCCTAATTGCAGGAAAGGTAAATTTTGGGTTGCCTCCTAAAAAGCGCTTTTCTTTATTTACGAGTCTTGTAGCTACACTCGAAGTCACACGTCCTTACGTAACTTCTCCTTCATCGTCCAGAGTTATATCGTCATCTTTGTTGTTGTCTAATACACTTTTTTGATATGGTTTCACTCGTTGTTTATTTACGATGAATCCATTCCCATCTTTATCGTACAACTCAATTGCGCCATTTTTCATGTCCTTGCACACCGAGAATGGTCCGTACCATCTTGACTTCAGTTTTCTAGGGAACAACCTTAAGCATGAATTAAAGAGGAGTACCTTATCACCCTTCTTATAATTAGTTGGTGCTTTTATACGTTTATCGTGCCATCTTTTTGTTCTTTCCTTATAGGAGATGGATGTTTCATACGCATCGAGCCTCAATTCGTCTAGTTCATTGATTTGCAAGAAACGGTTTTCCCCAGCTTTCGTAAGGTCTAGATTGCAGTTCTTAATAGCCTAGTAGGCCTTGTGCTCTAGTTTGACATGGAGATGGCATGCCTTGCCGTAGATTATTCTAAATGGGGTTGTTCCTAGAGGGGTTTTAAACGCTGTCCGGAATGCCTATAATGCATCATCTAATTTGCAGGACCAATCTTTCCTGTTGTTCCTGATGGTTTTCTCAAGGATGCATTTTATTGCCCGGTTCGTGTTTTCGACCTGCCCGTTCGTCTAAGGGTGATAC
This sequence comes from Tanacetum coccineum, assembly GCA_026074375.1. Taxonomy (NCBI): domain Eukaryota; kingdom Viridiplantae; phylum Streptophyta; class Magnoliopsida; order Asterales; family Asteraceae; genus Tanacetum; species Tanacetum coccineum. The sequence continues at coordinate 103,362 of BQNB010001554.1, read as the reverse complement.
GCGGTTGAGAATCGGTGAACCAAACCATACCTTTTCATTGCTTTCTCTATTTGGTAGTTATATAAATGAGTACCCATATCGCTAGTAAGGGCCTTTAGTATTCTAAATCATGCGAATAGTCTCTTGAGGAAGTTTACCACATTCCGAGCATCATTGGTGGGGAAGGCCTGAGCCTCTACCCACTTTGATATGTAGTCAATAGCTACCAGGATGTATTTGTTTTTGTTTGATAAGGGGAAAGGTCCCATAAAGTCAATTCTCCAAACATTGAATATTTCAAAGACTTGGATGTATTTTTGAGTTGTTTCTTCCATTGATGAGATGTTTCCTGATCGTTGACATGCATCGCAAACTTGTACTAACTTACGTGCATCTCGGAAGATATGTGGCCAGTAAAACCCGACCTCAAAGACTTTTCTTGCGGCGGCGGCGATGCCATGATGTCCTCTAGATGGTCCGCTGTGACATTGTCGAAGAATTTGTGTTGCCCCATCTCCGGCCACGCACCTTCGTATGATTCGGTCAACACACTGTTTGAATAGGAAGGGCTCATCCCAAAAGTAGTGCCTCAATTCGTTAAAGAATTCTTGCTTCTCTTGACGGGTGGATCGAAAGGGTAGTACTCGGCTAGCTAAATAGTTAACATAGTTAGCATACCACAGTTCGTTGTTCTTGTCAGAAATTGACATTAACCGTTCTTCAGGAAATAAGTCCCTTATTTCAGCCTTGGTCAGCTTTCCAAGGTCTGGATTTTCAAGTCGGGAGAGATGATCAGCTGCTAGATTTTCAGCACCTTTCTTATTACGGATCTTGATATCGAATTCTTGGAGCATCAGGATCCATCGAATTAGCCGTGGTTTTGCATCTTGTGTTGTGAAGAGGTACCGCAGGGCAAAGTGATCCGTGAAAATGATGGTTTTAGATAAGACCAAGTATTGACGGAATTTGTCGAATGCAAAGACAACAACCAAAAGCTCTTTTTCGGTAGTTGTGTAGTTTTCTTGTGCTTCGTTCATTGTTTTGGTGGCGTAGTATATGGGCTTGAAATGTTTATCGATCCTTTACCCTAGCACTGCCCCGACAGCATAATCACTTTGCGTCGCACATGATTTCGAATGGCAATGACCAATCTGGCTTGATCATGATTGGTGCATGCGTCAGTTCACGTTTTAACTTGTCGAATGCTTTGATGCATTCTTCGGAGAAGTTAAATGGGGCGTCTTTAACTAAGAGCTGGGTCATTGGGCGTACGATTTATAAGAAATCTTTTATGAATCTCCTATAGAAACCAGCGTGTCCTAGAAAGCTTCGAATGGCTTTCACATTCATTGGATATGGCAGTTTGGAGATTGCCTCGATTTTAGCTTTATCGACCTCAATCCCAGAACCTGTGACCTTATGTCTGAGGATGATTCCTTCCTTTACCATGAAATGGCACTTTTCCCAGTTTAACATAAGGTTGGTTTCCTCACACCTTTTTAGCATCTTTTCAAGGTTTTTTAAGCAATGGTCGAAAGAACTACCAAAGACAGAGAAATCATCCATAAATACTTCCATGCTGTCCTCGATAAGCTTATGGAATATGACTGTCATGCAACGTTGAAAGGTTGCTGGGGTATTGCATAACCCGAAGGGCATTCATTTGTCTGTGAAAGTCCTATAGGGGCATGTGTATGTGGTTTTCTCATGATCTTCAAGTGCAATAGAGATTTGAAAATATCCTGAAAACCCATTTAAAAAGCAGTAGTATTCATGCCCACCTAGGCGTTTGAGCATCTGATCGATAAACAGAAGTGGAAAGTGATCTTTCCGGGTTGTGTTATTCAATTTATGATAGTCGATGCATACGTGCCATCCAGTGACCGTCCGTTGAGGGATGAGCTCATCCTTCTCATTCTTTACTACGGTCATTCCTCCCTTCTTTGGGATAACCTAGACAGGACTCACCCAAGGACTGTCGAAGATGGGGTAGATTAATCCTGCGTCAAGAAGCTTTATGACTTCATTTTTTACTACCTCCTTGATGTTAGGGTTCACTCGTCTTTGAGGTTGGACACTTGGTTTGAACTCGTCTTTCATGAGAATTTTGTAAGTACAAAAGGATGAGTCGATCCCTTTAATGATCGCTCCTTTATGATTCCGAAGAACCTCAAGGAGCCTCGCTTTTTCGACGGTGGATAATGCGGATGAGATGACCACTGGGAGTTGGTTGTTTTCTTGGAGGAAAGCGTACTCAAGGTGTTCGGGTAATTCCTTCAATTCAAGTTTGGGTGGTTTCACACTTGACGGTTTTAATCAATTCTCTGGGGCTTTCCATTGGAGTAGTTCCACCGGCTCTGTCCTCGGATAGAAGGAAACTGCTAGCACCTCGTTAGAATCTTCCTCTTCTTATTCCTGTGTCTATTTTCTGTCATGGTTTACTGTGTCGACCCATTGTTCTTGGACTAGCTTAGCGGTGTGATCGGCGCAGTATAGGTAATCGTCACGGGAGTGTTTGGATTCCATGGACTTCCCAATGTTGAAGGTGATGGTTTCACTTTTGACCCTTAAACTTAATTTTCCCTCGTGAACGTCAATTATAGCTCTTGCCATGGCGAGGAAGGGCCGCCCCAAAATAATCGGGACTAGCTCGTCTTCGTCTATTTCTAGAACCACAAAGTCAACTAGGAAGATGATTCTGCTTATTTTCACCAATAGATTCTCGCAGACCCCGATGGGGTATTTAATAGATCGATTAGCTATTTGAATACTCATTTTGGTCGGTTTAAGCTTAGAAATTCCTAATCGTCGGAAAAGAGAGTGTGGCATGAGATTTATGCTTTCTCCTAAATTAGCAAGGGCATTCTTGACTGCTAGGGGTCCGATAAGACATGGCATTGTGAAGCTTCCTGGATCCCCTTCTTTTTGGGGGCATACTCCTTTGGATAATAGCATAACACTTCTCACTCAGTTTGACTGAGGAGGCCACCTTTTCAAGTTTCTCCTTATGTGAAAGGAGATCTTTCAAAACCTTGGCTCCCTTTGGCATATGAATCATGGCTTCAAGGAATGGAAGATTGATGTGAATTTGCTTAAAGATTAAGAGAAGCCGCTCATCCTCGTCATCCTTTTTCTGCTTCTTTAATCTGGACGGAAAGGGCAAATTGGATGACTTGGAAGGTTGGTAAAAGATAGATGGCCGAGGGACGGTGATATGTGCTTAAACACATATCATTTATTTCTTATTATTAAGCTAAAAAGACCAATAATGAACAATAAATACATAAAAATGCATTGTATATGTGTGTTTTTGCTAATTGTGCCTTGCAGGTAACGAATATATCACAAAAAGACAAAAATTAAGCAAAACGGACAAAACCGAGCATGGGAATAGAAAGAGCGTGGGAAATCAAAGCCGAAGGCGTATTTATTTTTTAATGGGCCAACCCGTTCCCGTTTCATGGGCCGAGTCAGCCCATTAATAATTAAATGATAAAACATTAGCATTAATCATAATCCTAGTCCAATTCATAAATCCTTAAATCCATCTAAACCCGGTCCAAGCCCAAAATAATAAGTCAAAGCCCAAGCCCAATTTCCTTATTCTTCGATCCAATCAAACACAATATACACGCGTCATACACTATTCACTGTCTCTCAAATATGCTAGTCTAAGTGTTTTCCAAACTGCTCATTTGTTGGATTAATTGAAAGCTTGCTTAAGTTGTAGTTTCTTGTGTCCAATTGAGTGTCTAATGCATCATTGAACATCTGTTTTTGAGTCATAAATATACTTATTGTGGAAAGCGTGACGTGTTGAGACGGAGCAAAGTCCTCAGATTAATTGCTTGGATCAAAGTGAATAAGAATGAAGCACGGGCGCTCCTCGGGTCTAGAATCATCAACTCCTATCTATAAAATAGAAGCTGAAATCACACAATGTTAGGGATATCAGAGTAGCTTAAGAGAAGGAGTAGTGTAGGTACCTAAATTTAGCTTATTTGGCCCATTTAACATCAGTGTAATTTCTTTTTTAAAGCATTTGATAACCTTCAAGTTTTAATAAAATTCAAGTTTTCTAACAATTCTGTCTTTTAAATATGTTCTACTATAAATGGCAATTTACTTAATCATGTTTTAAAAAGAAGTTAATAAGCTCTTAATAATCTAGTGTTACTCAGTTAAGCTTCTCATAACTTAACTGAGTCTTCATGTTCTAAATTCACTCAAAAAATCACTAGCTTAATTTGGATTATAAGTACAAATTATCAGGATGGCTTATTGGACCTTACTAGCTTGTGCAAACAAGCTAGAGCTTGTAGATAAGCTCTTTTGAGCATTTTAGATCCCTGTTTGAGCTGGGATCAAGGTACACATTCTCTTTACATTTGAGCTTAATATCTAGTTAGCTTATTAAACTGTTTGTTTCTGCTTATTATCTGCTTATTTGTGTTCATCTAGTCTTGAATTATCTTATTGCATTTAGTTTAGAGTTTAGTTTAAGTTTGATTTGAGTTTTTACTAAATCTATCCAAAATATAGTCTTAATCTGCTTATTAGTATAGCTTATATTCTAGAGCTTATTTTCCTAAAGCTTTTTTGCTTATCCGCCCTAAATTGCTATAGTACTCCATCTGTTTTACAATTCAAGGCTCAATATAATTTGTTTAGCTATAAATGGATTTTTAAAAGGATATAACAGGGGTGTTTGGAATACGAATTAAATCTAAGCGGCAAATTAGTGACGTAAACTAATTGGCTCTCAAATCAATTTCCATAAGCTTTAACTTAGTTTAGATATTAGTTTTCACAAGTTTTAAATGAGTTTTGTTAAAGTTTCAAGTTAGTTTTATCATGTTCTCAAATCCGCTAGTCTAAGTGTTTTCCAAACTGCTCATTTGTTGGATTAATAGAAAGCTTGCTTAAGTTGTAGTTTCTTGTGTCCAATTGAGTGTCTAATGCATCATTGAACATCTGTTTTTGAGTCATAAATCCTTTAGATAGCCTGTTAAATATTTGGACCAAAAACCAGTCAAACTTATGATTTGTTCTTAAGAGTCTCTCATTGCAGATCAAATGTGGATAGAGTCTAGCTTTTATTTGGTTAATTTTGATTTCATTTAGCTTATTGTAGTTTATTTTCATTCTGTCTTAAGTTTTCAGTTTGTAGAAATCATTTATGAGTCTTAATTTTAAGCATCAAATAGTCCTTAAAAATCAAAAAGCCAAAAACAAGTGTGTTTATCTGTCATTTTCATTTCACTTTTCTAGCTTATTTTCTAAACCAATTTACTTACCTCCAGCTTATTTGTGTCAATTGAGTCTCAAACTTAATTTGTTTTTAGTTTTTAGCATTTTCTAATTGCTTATTAAGTCCTTTTTCTTAGCTTGAAAGTAGTGAGTTAGCCCTTTAAAAGTCTTCTTAGTTAATCTTTCTATTTGCTTTTTAAGTGCTTTTCAGCTTAGTTTGTTAGCTTATTTTTACTCCTATGGGCTTATTTAGTCTTGCTTAGGATCTGTCTTAGCTTTTTGGTTTTGCATTAGCTTATTAAATCCAATAGTTCAAGCAGTTATAGCTTATTAAGTCATTAGTCTTAATTTTTTAAACTGTCATCTTTAAGTATCTTTTTCCAGCTTATTTTTAAGTTTTGCCCAAAAGTTCATTTATTAAAGTTTCTTATTTCAGCTTATTTTATAGCTTTTTCAAAAAGAAAAGTAAAAAAAAATGTTTTTGCAAAAAGAAAGATTACAGGACTCGAACCTGTGACCTCCCCCTCAACACACCAATGCCTTAACCGTTTGCCCTTGGGGGTCTTTTTCAGTTAACCTTTGCACCCTTTAATTTAATTGTTATAGTAAGTTTAGGTTTTTGAAGCTAAAACAACTTATTCGATATTTTATCCTTAGCTTATTGGTTTGAGAGCTTTCATGTCTGTTTATTCTTTATAAAACCTTAGATATGTCTAGGTATATTTATAAATTTTCTCAAAATTTTATAATTAAGTTTAATATTTTTAGTTTAAAAAATAGTTTTAAATAGTTTTAAAAATTCAAAAAAATATTTTCTATGTTTTAAAAATAGTTTAATGCATTTTAGTTTAGAAATTTGTATTTTGAGTTTTTAGTGTTTAATTTTGTCATTTTTAGTTAATTAGTTAATTTTAGTTTTTAATTAGTTTGAATTTGATTTAAATATCGTTAGATTTTTAAGTTGTTTATAAATTTCTAGTTTAGCGCGACCTTTATATGCTTCCCCCTTTGCGTTTTTTAGGTTTAGGAATCCAAAATTAAAATCTTTAATGACATCAAGTTCGATTCGCGACATAAACTGAATTTTCATCTCACCTCTCAACGAGAAGCACGATACCTTCGTATAACATGTTGAATTACTTATTAATCCTTCCATAAATTAAATTTTGCATGATACTTGCTTAAGTATATGTATTTTTAATATATATATGAGATATACTATGATAATATATAGTATATATAAATTTATATATATATATATATATATATATATATATATATATATATATATATATATATATTATCGAGGGGTTTTTGTGGAATATCAAAATGGTGCCGTTGCCTGGGAGAGGTGTAGCGATTTTTACGGGATTGTTCATGATCGATCCTTGAAGATCATTTCCCCGTGAAAGTTTTCGTGTTATATATAAAAACCCAAAAATATTTTTCTATTCTATTTTATTTTCTATTTTCCTTTTATACTTAAATATTAAAAATAACCGTTTGTTAATTGTCGTTTCGGCTCACCTTTAGTTAACAAACTATAATAGAGGTATAAGGAGGGTCGATCCAACGAACTTCGACCCGAAAGGAGAAGGTTTTTAAAACGCTTCGCGCTTACCCGCTCCTCCGCTTCTTTGTGTGTTTTCTAGAGAGCTATCGTACACCTTTGACTTTCGGTTACCAAAAATATTTTTCTTCCTTATTTTTATTATTTCTTTTCCTTATGTTTTATTTGAAAAATCTATAAATATTATTCTCTATCCTCTTATTCGTTTAATTCTTATTTTCTCTACCCTCTTATCCGATAATTCTTCAACATGTCTTGGTTTTCAAGGTGCTCGTGGTGTGGAGGTCCGTTTAACGGTGGAAATTGTCGGCGTTGTACCAATGTGAGTTTCGGAGACGAGTTTGTCCGTAACCCCGATCCTGTTGCAAATGATGAAACACCCAATTTTTCCTACCCACCTTCATAACCCCAAACATCATCTCTCAACCAATTTAGTTTTTTTCATTGTGGAGATCCATTAGAAGATGGTGTACATTGTCAACGGTGTACATGTGGGAGGTGTAGATATTATCTTAGAGAAGGATTTTGTTCATTTTTCAATTCTGAAGCTAGAAATTCATTCGTTTATGATTTAAATCCGAATTCTTTCAATGATCCTTCAAATGTTTATAACCACCTCCACAACCCCAGTACGAATCATACTAGTGTGAGTTATGTGGGAACGATTCTCACTATGGTTATGATTTTCCACCACGGTTCCCGCTTGTCTATGAGCAGGAACCGTACTACAATCAAAACTTTAGTGATAATTATTATCCACCAAATTCATTGAGTCTTCCACAACAATATCTTTGTTGTGAAAACTGTAGGGGTCCTCATGAAAGTTTTCAATGTCAACTTATGAATCAAAACCACTTTGAGCATAATTATAACTATTTTGGTTTTGACCAACCCCGGCAGTATTCCATTAATCATCAAGAAGACCTTAATCAGCAAAGGATAAGTGATGTGCACGTTAGATGGGATAAAATAGAAGAGTCGCATAATGAACTTCTCAACATGATGCAATCATTTTGTGAAATGGTAATTCAACAAAAGCAAGTGGCTAATATCGACAATCACCACCTCAAGAAATTAGTATCCAAGAAATGGAGGATCTAGAACAGCAGTATTTAGATGAAATGCAAAGTATAAGTAATCAAATTCAGATTAAAGATTACCGTAATGAAAAAATAGATATTCATTATAGAAGGGAATGTGAAATTATGATTGATGAGCTTACGGGAAAATTCAATGGAATGAGTATCGAAATTAATAAAAAGAAAAAGCTTCGGCAACTAGAGCAGGCGGCTAATCTTAGTACTTCTACTACCGAGCCTTCGTGACGTTTTAATTCTTTTTATGATGACAATGATTACAAGGCGAGTACTATTCCTTTGAATGACATTATTTCTCAAATTCCTCCGTATATTGCAATCATACCCATTTTACCAACTTTGGAGCCCGGGGACTCTCTCATCATGGGGGATGAGGATCTTAGCACTATTCCTGAAAAGGAATCAGACGAAGTAATAAAGTCTAGTGTTGAGGACCTTGTTCCAATCCCAAGTGAGTCCGAGGATACATCCGCGAGTGATAGTGAGTGTGAATTACCTTCATGTAATGATTTCTCTCCCATTAACGTTTCTGAGGAAAAATCCATGACTTTCTCTAACCCTCTATTTGACTCAAATGACGATTTTACCTCTAGTGATGACGAGTCACTATGCGATGAGGACGTTCCAGAAGATAATGTTAAAATTTATTCGAACCCTCTTTTTGAATTTGATGACGAGTACATCTCTAGTGACGTAAATCCTCTTTTTAATGAGGTATTAGAGAACATCGAGAGTGAGGACTCCTACGTTTCTAAACTTGATGAGCCGGATTTCCTAGTCACACCTCTCTCCGTTTTTAATGAGGATGAATGTTTCGACCCAGGTGGCGACGTTGATGAAATTGAGCTTCTATTTCACCGTGATCCGTCTACTCCTAAGATAAGCATTGCTTCCATTCTTGAGGGGTTCACCAATGAATCGCCACTCGAAGAGAATGATGATTTATTTGATTTGGAATCTAAAGAGAATGAATGAAAGAAGATTTTATACGATGCTCCAATTGATGATTTGATGACCGAGGATAAAGTTTTTAACCCCGGGACGTGGGAGATAATTTTTTCTCCAACATTATGTGAGCTTACCCTTTGAGGATCGCCATTATCTTTCCCTCACATATGTTATCTGGATTTTTCTTCTTTATTTCACCTATCTGGTGGATTCTTCTCTTCCTCTCTCCTCCGGGAGTGAGGATATCATTTTTGACCCTGGCATTTCCGTTTTTAGTTTTTATTCTCTAGAGCCGGTGGTATATAAAAGTCCGTTAGAGATTTGCTCTTCCACCCTTTTCAATCCTAATATCACAATGATATGGGGAGAGTCAAGCTTCGCACAAAAACAAGCGCTTCTCGGGAGGCAACCCGTGTTTCTATTTTCTATTTTCTTTTATTTTCTAATAAGTGTGACGTGAGGAGGCTCGCCTCTTTCTTTCTCGTGTTTTGTGGTTTGTGTTTTATGTCCAGGATTGCCCCGGATTATGAAGACTTTCGTGCTCGTGGTTTTGTCCATCATTGACTCGATCTTCAATCCTTAGCATGCTTATATATAGGAATCCGATATCCTAGATCTTATTAATTAACGTTTATCTGTTAGCAAAATTAATAAACGAATTTAGATTTACGTAGAGACCCTTTTAAAAATTAAGGACAATGTTTAGTTCTAGTATGGGGGGATCTTTCGATTTGATCTTACTTGCATTTGCTTTGTCTTTACGTAACCTCGTTTTGCCACCAAAATTTCAAAAATATTTATGATTTTATGCCAAAATTTAAAATTTTTCAAAAATAAAATAAGTGTTTTGACACAAATGTTTGACTTTCCAATGGTGAGAATAAGAATAAATTTTGACTTGATAGAGCATGTTGCGCTCTAGCTTGCCCCTTAACCTTTATAAATTTAACCTTTTGCTAGTCTTTTATACAAGAAGCTTTAAAACGCGAATTCTAGCTTGAGAAAGCCAAGAGTTTTGCAAGTTTCCATAATAGACTTTAAATATGCAAAGCTTGATTTTATTAGACTAAGCATTCGCGGATCTTTTTATTTAAGATTTTAAATTTGCGAAGAACGAGAAATGATAGAGAGTGTGGATTTGTCCATTGTGTTAAAGTCAAATTCTGTCTAAGTGTCTAAGTCTTATTTTCAAAGTTTTAAATCCAGTTTTCTATAGCTAAATTTAGGTATGATTAAGCTTGTTTTAGGGTCTGAATTTGATAAAATAAGCTTATTAGGCATCAAGCTTGATTTGTTTTCACTTTTTGAGTTTTCACATTAACTTATTCTAGCTTAAAATTAGGGATGCAATTTGTCTTTATTAAATTTCAAAAAAACCCAAAAAAATTATAGTAGTAATCTGTCAGTTTTCAATTGCCTTTTTCTAGCTTATTTCTAAACCAATTTTCTTAACTCTTGCTTTTATGTGTTCTTTGGATGTTAAATTTAATCTGTTATCAGACTCCATCTTATTTCAGGTGCTTATTTAGTCTTAATCATAGCTTAAAGTTGGCCTAATTTCATTTTATAACTGCTTGTTAAATCTTTTGTCATTTCAGCTTTTGATTGCTTTTCAGCTCATTTAGTTGGTTAAAACCTTGTCAAATTTGCTTATTAGGTCTAGGTAGTTATTGGTTTTCAGCTTATTTGATTAAAATGGGCTTTTTAAGTCTTAAAAAGCCAATTTTAATCAAATAAGCTGAAAACCAATAACTACCTTAAAATTGGCTTTTTAATTCTTAAAAATCCAAAACAGTTTAGCTTATAAACCATATAGTAAAGTTTAGTCATTCTGCCATTTTTAATCAGCTTAAGCTAGCTTTATATTAACAAACTATAAGAGAGGTATAAGGAGGGTCGATCCAACGAACTTCGACCCGAAAGGAGAAGGTTTTTAAAACACTTCGCGCTTACCCGCTCCTCCGCTTCTTTGTGCGTTTTCTAGAGAGCTATCGTACACCTTTGACTTTCGGTTACCAAAAATAGTTTTCTTTCTTATTTTATTTCTTTTCCTTATGTATTATTTGAAAAATCTATAAAGATTCTTCTCTATCCTCTTATTCGTTTAATTCTTATTCTCTTTACCCTCTTATCCGATAATTCTTCAACATGTCTTGGTTTTCGAGGTGCTCGTGGTGTGGAGGTCCGTTTAACGGTGGAAATTGTCGGCGTTGTACCAATGTGAGTTTCGAAGACGAGTTTGTCCGTAACCCCGATCCCATTTCAAATGATGAAACACCCGATTTTTCCTACCCACCTTCACAACCCCAAACATCTTCGTTCGACCAATTTCATTGTTTTGGGTGTGGAGATCCGTTAGAAGATGGTATACGTTGTCAACGGTGTACTTGCAAGTGGTGTGGATATGGTCTTAGAGAAGGATTTTGCTGGTTTTGCGCTTCAAGAGATGGAAATTCATCCATTGATGCTCCTAATCCAAACTCTTTCAATGATCCTCCAAACGTTTTCGCCCATCCTTCACAACCCCAATACGAATCATACTCGTGTGAATTATATGGGAACGACGGTCATTATGGTTATGATTGTCCACCACGGGTACCGCTTGTCTATGAGCAGGAACCGTGCTACAATCAAAACTTTAGTGATAATTATTATCCACAAAATTCACCGAGTTTTCCACAACAATATCTTTGTTGTGAAAATTGTGGGGGTCCTCATGAAAGTTTTCAGTGTCAACCGATGAATCAAAACTACTTTGAGCCTAATTCTAACTATTTCGGATTTGACCGACCCTCGCAGTATCCTATCGATCAATCACCTCCTCAAGAAATGAGTATCCAAGATACGGAGGATCTGAAGCAGCAGTATTTAGAGGAAATGCAAAGTATAAGTAATCAAATTCAGATTAAAGATTATCGTAATGAGAGAATAGATATTCGTTATAGAAGGGAATGTGAAATTAAGATTGATGAGCTTAAGGGAAAATTCAATGGAATGAGTATTGAAATTAATAAAAAGAAAGAGCTTCGGCAACTAGAGCAGGCGGCTAATCTTAGTACTTATACTACCGAGCCTTCGCGACGTTTCAATTCTTTTTATGATGACGATGATGACGAGGAGAGTACTATCCCTTTGAATGAAATTGTTTCTCAAATACATCCGTCTATTGCAATCACACCCGTTTTATCAAATTTGGAGCCTGAGGACTCTCTCATCATAGGGGATGAGGATCTTAGCACTATTCCCGAAAAGGAATCGGACGAAGTAATAAAGTCTAGTGTTGAGGACCTTGTTCCAATCCCAAGTGAGTCCGAGGATACATCCGGGAGTGATAGTGAGTGTGATTTACCTTCGTGTAATGATTTCTCTCCCATTAACGTTTCTGAGGAAAAATCCGTGACTTTCTCTAACCCTCTATTCAACTCAAATGACGATTTTACCTCTAGTGATGACGAGTCACTATCCGATGAGGACGTTCCAGAGGATAATGTTAAAATTTACTCGAACCCCCTTTTCAAATTCGATGACGAATACATCTCTAGTGACGTAAATCCTATTTTTGATGAGGTGTTAGAGGACATCGAGAGCGAGGACTCCTATGTTTCTAAACTTAATGATCCGGATTTGCTAGTCACACCTCTTTCCAAGCTTAATGAGGATGAGTGTTATGACCCGGGAGGTGATTTCGTTTTAGAAGAAATCGAAGCTTTTCTTTCAAGTGATTCAATTCCACCGGGAATTGATGATGACGACTTTGATCCTGAGGGAGACATTCTTCTACTCGAGAAGTTATTAAACGATGATCCATCATCTCCTCTCCCCCTGAAAGAATTTTAATTTGAGGAACTTAAAGTAATAAAATCTGATGTTTCTACGGATTTTGAGGATGATTATTATGACTCGGAGGGAGACATAATCTATCTTGAGAGTTTGCTTATTAAGGACACTATTCCTAATCTCCATCCTGAGGTGTTTTTAGATCGTGACCCAAGAAGCTTAGAAGATGAACCTGATAAAGATGATTTGAAGAATATTATCAAAGTTTTCAACCCCAGGATTTGGGAGATAATTTTTTCTCCAACATATGTGAAATTACCCTTTGAGGATCGCCATTATCTTTCCCTCACATATGTTATCCTAATTTTTCTTCCTTATTTCACCTATCCGGTAGAATCTCCTTTTCTTCTCTCCTCCAGGAGTGAGGATACTATTTTTGACCCCGAAATCTCCGCTTTTCATTTTTCTTCTCTAGAACCGGTGGCATCTCATCGGAGTGGAACTTTCATGTGCTTCAATGTTTATCCAAACATCTTGAATGAAAGTTCGATGGAGATTTGCTCTTCCACATGTTTCGACCCTAATATCACGATGATATGGGGTGAGTCAAGCTAGAGACTCGCACAAAAACAAGCGCTTCTCGGGAGGCAACCCGTGTTTCTATCTTCCTTTTCTAATTTCTAATAAGTGTGACGTGAGGAGGCTCGCCTCTTCCTTTCTCGTGTTTCGTGGTTTGTGTTTTATGTCCAGGATTACCCGGATTATGAAGACTCCCGTGCTCGTGGTCTTGTCCATCGTTTACTCGAGCTTCTATCCTTAGCATGCTTATATATGGGAATCCGATATCCTAGATCTTATTGATTCACGTTTATCTATTAGCATAATTAATAAACGGCTTTAGATTTACGTAGAGACCCTTTTAAACATTGAGGACAATGTTTAGTTCTAGTATGGGGGGATCTTTCGATTTGATCTTACTTGCATTTGCCTTGTCTTCACGTAACCCCGTTTTGCCACCAAAAATATGTGATTTTATGCAAAAATTTAAAAATTTTAAATAATAAAATAAGTGTTTTGACACAAATGTTTGACTTTCCGATGGTGAGAATAAGAATAAATTTTGACTTGATCGAGCATGTTGCGCTCTAGCTTGCCCCTTAACCTATATAAATAAAAGCTTTTGCTAGTCTTTTATACAAGAAGCTTTAAAACGCGAATTCTAGCTTGAGAAAGCCAAGAGTTTGCAAGTTTCCATAATAGACTTTAAATATGCAAAGCTTGATTTTATTAGACTAAGCATTCGCGGATCTTTTTATTTAAGATTTTAAATTTGCGAAGAACGAGAAATGATAGAGTTAAATATAAGTTGGATGCTAAGCAAGGATTAGTTGGAAATCTTAAGAGCTCATAAGTGTAATTTGTGGCTTTTCCTCCCCGAAGCTTCTAACCGGACTAATAATACGTGCTCTTTTCGGAAATTAGACAAGTTAGTGGTTTTATCACTTAAAAGTCCTTTTAAAATCAACATTTTTAGACTTTTTAGTCTTAGTTCAAATTTATACTTAAATTTTCTAAAAAGAATTTTTTTCTATATGTCGTGGTAATGTGAAGTGTTAAAAAAATGTGTGTATAATATATAATAATAATACCTTGTCAGATTACTGGATCATGGTCGGCTCGCATACCGATGTGACAGTCTTCATATAAGGCAAGGTCCGAAGCCGAAATAAGACAACTGGATCATGGTCGGCTCGCATACCGATGTGACAGTTCGTTTAAAGGGTGGAGGTTATAAGTATAATTATATTAATGTTAAGTGTAATGTATATGTTTGAATAAATGTAGGGAAAATCTCTTTTTCTTAAATTTAAATATGCTTTTGAACTAAGACTATTTCGTTTTAAGTTTTGGTCTTTCTAAATAAAGTATTAGTTTAACAGGAAACCTAAGAGTTTTTGAAACCGAAGGTCCGTGAGTTCCGATACTATTCTCTGTGGGGTGTCAAAAGCCTGGTCACCTAAGCCGGTCTCGGCTGGGATGTGCCGAGAAGAAAGTCGCTACATGGAATGATCTCGCCTTCAAAATCATAATTCTTGGGTGGAACGTTACATTTAGAAGGATTACAACTTTCTTAAAATGTCGATTGGATGGTCAAAATTTGAAATGAGCACATACACATTTATAAATATTTATCCATCGGGAGTGAAAAGTTAGTCTAGACTTACACAAATTACAAATATGAGTAGTGTTAGCATCTTAACTTGTATTTAACAATGATTTTGTTTTTAAGCTTGGTTTGGGGCAGGTGAAAAATCGAGGACGATGAATTTATCCTTTTGGACACTATTTATAAGTGTTTCTTGTTCCGTGATCCTAAAAGTTATAATTAAATAATGAAAGTCGAACATGTAGTCACTTGTGAAAAATAAAAAAAATATATATATAAAGAAATGGTAAAACGGGGCGTTTCAAAACTATTGATTTCTTAATCTCCTTAGATGAGCACTTAGCTACTTTTCGAGGTGATTAGTTTAGGGGGATTGGAGTTTTTGGTTTTAAGCGTATATTTATATCATTGCGTGAGGACACGGCAATAGCGTAGTATGGGGGATTTTGATATGTGCTTAAACACATATCATTTATTTCTTATTATTAAGCTAAAAAGACCAATAATGAACAAAAACGACATAAAAATACATTGTATATGTGTGTTTTGTCAAATGTATTGTGCAGGTAACGGATATTCAAAAAGGGACAAAAACGAAGCCAAATTGGACAAAACCCGAGCACGGGATTAGAAGAGTGCGAGAAAAGCAAAGCCGAAGGCGTATTCATTTTTAATGGGCAAACCCGTACCCGTTTCATGGACCGGGTCAGCCCATTAATAATTAAATGATAAAACATTAGCATTAATCATAAGCCTAGTCCAATTCATAAATCCTTAAATCCATCTAAACCAGGTCCAAGCCCAAAGTGATAGTCAAGGCCCAATCCCACACAAAGCCTTATCCAGTCAAAACGTGATAAACCCGTCTTGTTTTACTGTTCATCACCCTCTTCCCTCCCATTTTACCTTATCTATAACGCAGGGTAAATCCACGTACTCCATTCCCACACACTCTCTTGCTTCTAGAAGCTAACACCTAACACCTCTGACAATATACTTTGTCACGTTGGCAATCCTGAGCTCCCTCATTGGCTATTGATGCGTGGAAGAAAACAAGGGCTCAAAATAATGGATTAAGAGGCGGTTATGAATCAAGGGTTTAGATTAGTTTATGAAGACGCTCCGCAAGAGCCTAGAAGCTTCCCTCAGATGCTATAAATAAGAGGGCCAATCACACAGTAGAGGCAGTTAGTTTTAGGAGTAGGAGTAGGGTAATTAGCTTATTTACAGTTTAATGTTCTTATTTTGATGTAATTTCTCTTTTCAAAGCAATGTAATCCTATTTCATTAAAATTACCATCATTTCCTTTGCTTATTGTGTATTGCTTAATATGGGAAGATAAGCCAGATTTGGATGGGCTTATGGTGTTTACCAGCTTGTTTTAAACAAGCTGGGGCTTGTTGATAAGCTTTAAGTGCAATTATGTCCTTGTTTAGAGCAAATGACCATGGTTAGTTTACTTTTACTCTTTATAGCTTTAATTCCTTTCCTAGCTTATTTGCTTGCTTAATATGCTTAATTCTTCTTCATTTGTGCTTATTGTTGCTATAATGTGCTTATTATTCTTAATGTTAGCTTAATACGTTTAGTTGGTAGCTTAGAAGTAGTTTCATTTGCATTTTAGTAAAACTGCTTAGTTTTAAGTCTATTTTAGCATATTAGAGTAGCTTATTTTTATTGCTTATTTTTCCTTTCTTCTTGTTTATTTGTCATAATCATGCATAGTTATTACTCTGTTTTTATACATTAGAGCTTATTAGATCTGTTTAAGCTTTAAATTTAGTTTTAAAAGTTTAAAGGGTTATTTGGCATAAGTAGTCTTAACTTAAGTTAAGACTGCTAGGTTTAACCTTAAGGCTTAAATCAGTTTTAATAAGCTTTAATTAAGTCTAGGAATTATTTTTTATTAATCTGTCATTCAAATAGTTTATATACAGCTTATTAGGACAACTTATCATAAAGAGCTTAATTGACTAGAATTTTGCTTCATTATCTTTAAACATCTCAAGGCTTAATCTGTTTTTGGTTTTCATAGCTTATCTAAGCTTGTTTGAGTTTAAAACTTGTTTTTAGTTTCTTAAAGGGGTGTTTGGGTCAAGATGGGTTATTAAAAAATTGTTCTAATGGGGTATAAAATGTCTTTGGTTCTCAAACAATTTCTCATTAGCTTTAATTAGTTCTTAGGATTAGTTTTCTTAAGCTTAAAATAAGTTTTGTTAAGTTTTAAGTTTGTTTTATCAAGGGATATTGTCTGCTAAACCTATGATTGCTTTAACAGCTCAGTATTTTGGTTGAACTTTCTTAAAATACATTTGAGTTGTGATTCTTGTTATCTAAATAAGTTTCAAATACATCAATTTGAATCTGTTTTTGAGTCATAGGAATGTGGAAAAATCCTTTTTGTTAGAACAGTCAAACAGTAGTAGTGTTTTAGGAGTCCTTATGTGCAAAACTTTAGGAGAGATCCTATTCCTAGACCGCGCGCTCGAGTAGAGTAGGTATATTTTAGCTTCTCGTAGCTTATGTATATGTGTTCTTAATTATGTTTAGGCTTTTTGCTTTAGTTTGCTTTTTAAGACTAGTTTTTAGTTTCATTAAGTGTCTATAAGTCCCAAAAAGCCAGTTCATTTGTTGGCATGTGTCTGATCTATTCAGAATTTTTTTAGTTTATTTAGTAGTCTACTTTAGCTTAATTCCTGTTTCTATTTGCTTAATGATTAATTATCTAAATCTGTTTTTAAGTTTTAGCTTCTTAATTTTGCTTAATGAGTCTTATTTTTAAGTTTTAAAATATGTCTTTCATCTAAAAAGCCAAAAATAAGTGGTGTATTTTGTCTTTTTTATAACCATTTTTCTAGTCTATGTGTTTAGCTTATTTCCTTAAGTTTAGCTTATTTGTATTCTTTAAGTGGGATTCTAGACATGTTTTAAGTTTTTAGCTTAATCTAATTGCTTATTTGTCCTGTCCCATAACAGAATATTACATAGACGGTGTTTTCGTGTAATTCGTTCATAACTAAGGAAATACTTACACAAATCATCACAAGTGTGACAAAGCAATAGAATTAGGAGAAAAAAACTGAGGAGTAGTGCATGATTAAGTAAATACGTTTGTTTACCATATAGTTTTCACCAAAAATTAGTTTAGATTTATTTATTAGTGTAATTAGTTAAAACTAAACCACCTCTAAAACTAGAATTTTACCTAATTTCTATAAAATATAAAAATACAAAGATAATCTTCTCTTTACCCTTAGACCTTTGTTTTATTCTGTTTGAGCCTTCCCAACCTATTCCCCTAAAGAACGATAACAACCCCTGAGTCTTACCTTACTACACTACAACGGTTACGTACTCTACCTAGGTGATTGTAAAACTTCTTGTGAGTTTGCAAGACCTGCATTAAGTTTTTGGCGCCGCTTCTGGGGAATAGTTAGGTTTCAAATTTAATTTTGCTTAGGTCTAATCGATTGATTCCTATCAAGTGAGAATTTTATTTTTTGTCAATTAGCTTTCTTTAGTATATCTTTTCTTTGTGTTATTTTTTTGAAAATATTTGTGTTGACCTTCATGGGAGACAAAAATCTTATCCATACCTTAGGATACTATTTCAGACCTAGCCACGAAGGCTATCAAAACACCATTAAGATCCCCGATGGGAACAATATGGTGCCTCTGCGATCCGACACCATCTGGTTGGTGCAAAACTGATGAGGTGTCATTTTATACTGATGAGGTGTCATTTTATACACTTTTTCAGGGTCATTTAACCCCCTAAATCGTGTGTTTATGCCCAAAATAGGTACTTGATTGTTCCTTTTCAGGTATTTTGCATTTAGAGGGCATTTGGAAGAATTACACGTGACTTGGGCTTATTTGGAAAAGAAACGGACAAGACTACGGACCTACACCAACATCTCTCAAGATAATGTTCTCAGCGTCTGGAGATGGTATCATAGATACAACGTGACGCCGTCATAATGAAGACCAAGACGACGTCACAAGATTCCACGATGGTGTCAGAGGACACGACCCAACCCATTATCAAGAATATTCTCTTTCATGACGGCGTCACGATTAAAACGCGACGCCGTCATAGTGACTTTCCTATATATACAAACCTGAATTTAGGGTTTTAAGTGTGTAACTTTAGAATAAAAAGAGGGTACGAACCCTAGTTCGTTTAGCTGCTATTAAGGACGAATTTAGGGCCTAAAAACCCTATTGTACTTCCTCCAACTCATATTTTAATCAAGTAAGGTTTATTTAATAATTCAATATGTCTATGTGTTGTTTGATTCAACTATGTTCTTGCTTTATCTATAACATGCTTGGCTAAACCTCCTATTGAGTTTATTTATGATTGTATAAAACCTAGAATGTAGATCTTAGTGGTGTTGCTTCTTGTGAGGGATGTGCATGTTAGGTCTTAGAAAACCAGCTTTTGTCTGTATCGCTACTGATATGTCTAGGAAAACATGATTGTGTAGAAAGGATACCATTAGGTCACAGTCTTCATACTACCTTGCCCCCTAATATGGTTGATCGACTTTTAATATATTTCACATGCACTTAGTATACCCTTAGGGGCCTTGTAATAGTATTCATACTACCTTACTTGTGCGTTGCTAGCGGAAAACTAAGTAGGACGGCGGGTTCTTGTCATTCGTCATGACTAGAAATAATTACATAGATCCTCACAAGTGTGACAAGGCAACAACACTAGAAGAAACAATCTAGAGAGTAATACACGATTAAATAAACACAACCTTTTATCTTATTGTTATCACAAGTAGCGTAGTCGTTATTTAGTTTAAATAGCTAAAACCAAACCAATCTCTCCAATTATATGATTTACTTGCTTTCCATAAAATATAAAAATACAAAAATAATCTTCCCTCAACCCTTAGAATTTTGTTAGACCGTGATCAAGCCTTCCCAACCTATTCCTCAAGTGAACTATAACAACCCCCCGAGTCTTGCCTATACTACTATAAGGATTAGGTGCTCTGCCTAGGGAGTTTTAAAACTTCGTGTAGAAGTATAACGACAACTGCATCAAGTTTTTGGCGCCGTTGCCGGGGAATAGTTAGGTTTTGATCATAGTTTAGCTTAGTTATACTTGGTTGAATCCTTTCAAGTAAGAATTTAATTTCTGCATATTAGCTTTCTTGTAGTCTATCTTTTCTTCATGTTATTTGTTTCGTAACCCATTCTTGTCAACCACCATGAGAGACGAGAATCCTATCCGTACTCTAGGAGACTACTCCAATCCTAGCCACGAGGGCTATAGGAATATCATTGAGCTCCCCGTAGGGAACAACGTGGTACCTCTTCGATCCGACACCATCCTGTTGGTGCAAAACGGATGCTTATTCCATGGACTTCGGTTCGAGGATCCAAACCAACACCTCAAGGATTTTCTTAAACTTGTGGACTCACTTGACCTTGATGGTGAAAATTTAGGAAAAGAACGCGCCTGCGTATATTTCAATTTTCCCTTCGTAATCAAGCTAGCAATTGGCTTGAACGTCTTCCAGTAGGATCCATACCACATGGGAGGATCTTATTACCCGATTTCTTGCTTAATTCTTTTCACCGGGAAGGACCGCAAAACTCCGCAATGATATCCTGATGTTTTGACAACATCATGGAGAATCTCTATCCGAAGCATGGACTCGTTTCAAGGACTTACTCTGAAAAGTCCCTCACCATGGAATTGATCTTTGGCTCCAAGTGCAAATATTTTACGATCGCATTGATCACACCCTAAAACGGACTGTGGATCATGCCGCCGGAGGTCGGCTATGGGTGCGGAAAAAGTTTGGGTCACTATCGAGGAGTTAGCTCGATATAAGGATGAGGGGTGGAATGACCTCGTCTCCCCGGGAGAAGGGAGCCTCGACTACGAAAACCCCAACATTGAACAGTTACTAGGGGTCATGAAATGTAAAGTTGATACACTTATAAACGAAGCAATCTCGCTAATGGGAAGAAGCTAAAGCGTATTTGGAATGACAAGCAACACAGTATATCAACTACCCTCGAAACCATCTCGACAAGAGGAATTCGAGGATCTTGTGATAAAATTCTTACTCAACTAAAAAGAAAAAGTTAGGCAACTCGAAGAGTATATGTGTGTTATTGGAAGCAATTTCATGCAACTCTCTTTGGAGGTTGTAAGGAAGTTAAGGAAGGAGATAAGAATTGAACAAAATAGAACCAAGAAAATCAAGAAGATCATGATGTGTTTCAAAAGCTTTAAATTTATAAGACTAAAAATACCGGATAATTATATGGAAACACACGGGTAAAAGTATAACCCACGTATGTAGTATAATCTTTTTAGGTAAGACCAGGTCGTCCACAGGGATTAGAGTAGTGTTCAAATAATCAGAAAGAAAGTAGACTTTAACAATTTTGAAAATAACTTTAGTTTTACCAATGATAATAAAGATGACTACTCGGATAGTTGAAAAATAACTTATAAGTGTTGGAAATGATTTGACCTCGAATATGGGACTTTAACTTATAAAAATGATTTCTCGTCAGAAAACGTTTTCACAAACTAACTTGGTTAACTCAAGACTTATATTTAGTTAACTAGACCAAATGTGTCACTCAAATAATCCAGTTATTATTATATCAAAGCTTATTTTGTTTATCAATTTACGAAAGTGGATTTCTCGGCACAAACGTTAAAGACCATAGACAAATCTTTAAAACCACATAGATCATAACGGGTCTTTCGACCTATACCGATATGATTATATAATCTAAGTTGATAAGCAAAAATAGATAAGATAAGATATAACAAGTTTGCAACATAAGCTTAAGATTAAAGCGATCAAGATCATACCAAACACTTATTCATTATCGTAACTTCACCGAGCAGTCATGAGAGATTTAGCCTCTCATGGCTAAGGAGTTCATAACAAAAGTACACTTTACATAAACTTCCATTATTTCAATAACTAAGTAAGAAAATCATCTTCGTTCTTGATCGTTGGATCTTTTTCTTCAAAGATAGAGGTGTTTCTTGGTGAAAGGGAAGTATGTGTGTGGAGATGGTTTGTAAAATGAGATGGATAGTAAGAATGAGTGCTTTGAGGATGAAAATTCATCCTCAATTTATAGGCAAGTTTGGGTGTAAAGTGCGGCGCACATAGGAAAAAGTGCGGCGGACTTTGGGTGTTAATACGATAGCATTTAATGGATTGTACTGGAAGTGCAGCGGTTTTTACGAGTTAATGCATGTGCATTTATTAGACTTTCAAACTTTGGGAAAAAGTGCGGCGGTTTTGGCTTTAGAGGGAAGTACGGCGCACAATGTTACAAGTGCGGCGGACTTTATGAACTTTATCTAGAAATCTTTCTTTTCTTGTATTCGCCTCCCAAAGTGTATATATTCTTGAGCTTGGGCCTGTAGTGTCTTCAAGTGAACCTATAAGCAATTCAAGCTAATTTAAGTACCAAAAGTTCATGAGAAATGATCAAATATACATAAATAACGCCATAGAAATATGTATAATTTGGGCGTTATCAAATCCTTCCACACTTAGCTTATTGCTTGCCCTCAAGCAATGAAAGCGAAAAAATAAAATCATTTGTCGTGACTTGGAAAAAATTAGATTTTTTTAAGAGTTTGCATATTGGATAGCTTTTCAGGCATAGACATATAACATAGCACATAACACATGAATAGTGTTTGATTTTTAAATTCACTCAACCACTCAGATAGGGTTAAATATGCTATTGTGAAGAACACTTAATTTGCACAGACATAATCTAGACAGCTACCATAGGCTTGTACTTAACACATAAACATAACTGAAGGGCGGAACTTTAGTACTAGAGAGGATCCAATCTTCATGCGCCGAACATAAGCCTTTATTTCTTTGAACTATTATAACACACATATATAACTTCTTCTTTTTTTCTTTTTTTACCATATGGTTTGCTAAGGCTTGGCACAGAGCTTCTTCATTCAACTTTTAGATATTTCAGTAATATAACATTAAAAGGAGTGCTTTCAAGAACAAGGACTTGCGGGATACATTTCATGTGATAGGCTTCGGTCTAGTAAATGATGATTAAGCACAAGTTTTAGAGGTTCTAAATTACCGGCTCTCTCAAACATAATTATCAACCAATACCAATGTTCTAGAAAAGGCGACAAAGACCATATGTACACATTCGTAATGATGGAATAGATACATATGACTGCATTCAAACCTTAACTCAAAATCTTAGGTATCAAAAGTGGATACCCTAATATTCTAAAGGCTTAAAATTCTCACAATTTAGTGGACTGGGGTATGCTAGCTATAATGTCAATCCAGTTGGACTTGCCTTACTAAGAGTAATTTTTACTTTAATTTGAAAACATATAATTAGATTTTTTCATAAAATATCAGTTGGAAAGTTTTTTACAGAGCAAACATAAAGGGATATGACTAATTTTTCCTATTTGGCTCCCCTCCACACTTAAGTTGAACATTGCCCTCAATGTGATAACTGATAATAGAAATAAAATAGGGAAAATTAAAGGAGAAAGATACTTCCCGGGGCATAGAGAAATGCATAGCTGTAGTAGAGCTATCTTGAGCATACTTCATAATTTTTCATATCTTAAGGCTAAAGTACCTGCATAAAAGTAAACATACAAGAGCACACAAAAAGAAAATATTTTTGTTGATTTTTTTAGAAATTAAATAAAAGATATTAGTAGAAGAATGGAGGAGGGACTCCTCCACACTTAAGTGAAGCACGGGTTACCTCCCGAGAAGCGCTTAATTTTTAAAAGAGTCGTTAGCTAGACTGTACTTTAAGAGTCATTCCTTTGGGAAGAAATGAGTAACTGCCTCCCTTGAGTTATTGTCTTCTTCATGATATAGTTTGAGTCGATGGCCATTAACTATGAACGTCTTTCCATATTTTCAATAAAGTTCAACATATCCAGATGGATATTGATGTTTCACTACATATGGTCCTAACCATCGAGATTTGAGCTTCGGTTGTTTAAATTTGTATTTTGAGTGAAAGAGAAGAATTTTATTTCCTTCTTTGAATTCTTTTCTCATTCGTAATTTTCTGCCATGGCAGACTTTGGTTCTTTCCTTGTATAGATGAGAGTTTTCATAGGCTTGGTATCTAAGTTCGTCTAACTCGTGTAACTGAAACATTCTTTTCTCGCCAGCAGCGATGAGATCTGGGTTACAATTCTTTACTGCCCAGTTTGCACGGTGTTCAATTTTGAATGGTAAGTGGCAGTTCTTTCCATATATTAGTTTGTATGGTGTAGTACCGGTAGGTGTTTTGTAGGCAGTGCGAAAGCCCACAGATCGTCATTATGTTTTCTTGACCAAATAGCAGGATTGTCTTTAATAGTTTTTTCAAGAATTCTTTTGAGAGCTCTGTTCGTGTTTTCAACTTGACTGCTAGTTTGAGGGTGATAAGATGTAGAGAAGCGATGGTTAACTCCATATCTTTTCATGGTTTTTTCCATTATTTTGTTACAAAAGTGAGTACCTCGGTTGCTTATTAGAGCTTAAGGCATTCCGAAATGGCAGAATAGTCTCTTCAGAAAGGTGACTACTACTCGGGCATCATTGGTTGGTAAAGCTTGAGCTCCCGCCCATTTAGATACGTAATCAACAGTGACTAGAATGTATTCAAACTTATATGATTTTGGGAATGATCCCATAAAATCGATACCTTGTATGTCAAAAATTTCACATACTTGAATGTTGTTTAAGGGCATCTCATCACGTTTTGATATATTTCTTATCTTTTGGCATGCTTCACATAAGCAAACTAGAGTATGAGCTTCTTTGATGATTGTTGGCCAGTAAAATCCCGAATCAAGAACTTTTTTAGCAGTTATGTTAGGTCCATAATGTCCACCGGTTGGTCCGTGGTGACATTAATCTAAAATGGTTCGAGTTTCTGGTCCAGATATACAACGTCTGATCATACCGTCAGAACATACTTTGAAGAGGTAAGGTTCCTCCCAAAGTAGCGTTTGAGGTCAGAGAAAAATTTGTTCTTTTGTTGGTACGTCATTCCTTTTGGTATAATATTACCGACTAGGTAATTTGCAAAGTTTGCGAACCAAGCTTCGTCTTTGGTATTGATTTCCATAAGAGTTTCTCCGGGAAAGTTATCATCAACTTCACTGTCATCGCTTGTTTCATCATTTTCGATCCGGGATAAGTGATCGGTTGCAACATTTTCTGTTCCTTTTATGTCTTTGATTTCTATGTCGAATTCTTGCAGAAGTAATATCCATCGAATAAGGCGTGGTTTAGCATCTTGCTTTTTGAATAAGTGCCTTAGAGCTGAATGATCAGTGTGAATAATAGTTTTTGAGAGAATAAGATAAGATCTGAATTTGTTAAATGCAAAAACTACAGCCATAAGTTCTTTTTCGGTTACGGTGTATTTTTGTTGAGCTAGATTAAGGGTTTTTCTTGCGAAGTAGATTGGGTGAAGATTTTTACCATCTTTTTGACCTAAGGCGTCTCCAACTGCGAAATCACTTGCATCACACATAAGTTCAAATGGAAGATTCCAATTAGGGCTTACGATCACAGGAGCATATGTGAGTTTCTCTTTTAATGATTCAAAAGATTTTTGACATTCATCATCAAATTCAAATAGAGTATCGTTTTCGAGTAGCTTTGTTAGAGGTCGAGCAATTTTCGAGAAGTCTTTAATGAAATGTCGTTAAAAACCGGCATGTCCCAGAAAGCTTCTAATACCTTTGATAATAGTAGGGGGTGGAAGTTTTGAGATTACATCGATTTTTGCTTTGTTAACTTCAAGTCTGGCGCTAGACACCTGTGTCCGAGCACAATTCATTCTTTGACCATGAAGTGATATTTTTCCTAATTAAGGACAAGATGAGTATCTTTACAAAGTTCGAGCATTTTATTTATGTTGTTTAGGCATGTGTCGAAAGAGTTTCTGAATACGGAAAAATCATCCATGAATACTTCGATGGATTTTTCGATCATATCGTAAAAGATTGCCAACATGCACCTTTGGAATGTGGCAGGAGCATTGCATAGCCCGAAAGGCATTCGCCTATAAGTGTATGTTCCGAAAGGACATGTGAATGTTGTTTTCTCTTAATCATTAGGATCGATAGGGATTTCAAAATATCCATAAAATCTATCGAGAAAACAGAAATATTTATTTCCTGCGAGCCTTTCTAACATTTGATCCATAAAAGGTAAAGGAAATTGATCTTTTGCGGTTGCTTTATTGAGTTTACGATAATCGATGCATACTCGCCAACCCATAATGGTTCTTGTTGGAACAAGTTCATCATTTTCGTTGGTGACAATTGTAATACCACCTTTCTTTGGTACACAGTGGATAGGACTAACCCAAAGACTATCAACAATTGGATAAATTATACCAGTATCCAAGAGTTTCATGATTTCTTTTTTAACAACTTCCTGCATGTTTGGATTTAACCTTCTTTATTTTTGGACAACAGGTTTCTTGTCATCAAGAAGTTGTATCTTGTGTTTGTAGAATGATGGACATATACCAGGAATATATGTCGTTTTTTAAGCAAAGGCTTGCTTGTGCTTTTTAAGAACAGATATGAGTTTGTTTTTCTTTTCTTTCAATAGCTGAGATGATATGATAACAGGAAGAAAAGAGGGTTCTTCCAGGAATACATATTCTAGATTATTAGGAAGAGGTTTAAGTTCAAGATCTGTAGGAGGTTCTTTAGGAGATGTTTTGATTTTATAATCAGTGTTGATGGTGATTTTTTTGAACGGTGGGTCTTCGGTGTTGGAATCAGAGTCAGAGTTTTCATCGTCAGTCATTGCCATGAATTCATCAAATTTAGCAAAGATTTCTTCTTCGAGAAGGGTTCCTTTGATGGTATGAAGGATTTTACTACCTTCTTCTAAAAGTGCATCAAAATCTTCTTCTAAGATTTCTTCGATGACATCGATGCTGAAACAGGTATCATCGTTTGAGTAAGAGTGTTTCATTGCAGAATCGATATTGAAGATCATTCGTTTAGTTCCAACTCCAAGGTTGAGTTGTTTTTGTTTAACTCGAATCACTGCATCAGCAGTATGAAGAAATGGTCGTCCCAAGATAAGGGGAACTTTACTATCTTCTTCTATTTCGAGAATAACGAAATCAGCAGGAAAGGTAAAGTTACCAACTTCAACGAACATATTTTTAGCTATTCCAACAGGGTATTGGAATGATCTATCAGCTAATCTTACGCTACTTTTGTTAGGTTTAAGAGTCTCGAGTGATAATTTCGCATATAGCGAATATGGCATAAGGTTAATGCTAGCACCAAGGTCAGCTAAGGCATTGCATGAGAAGGTTTTGTTGAAATTACATGGAATAAGAAAACTTCTGGGGTCTCCAAGTTTAGGTGGAACTTTGTTTTGGATCATTGCTAAACTTTCATCGCTTAAGAAAGCGGCAGAGATTTTTTCGATTTTGTGTTTGTTGCTTATTAGTTCCTTGAGAAATTTTCCATAATTAGGCATTCCGGCCAAGACATCGATAAGAGGTATATTGATTCGGATAGCGCGGATCATGCCGAGAAATTTTCCGTATTGAGCTTCCATTTTTTCTTTCCTAAGACATTGAGGATACAAAATTTTTGGTTTGTATGGTTTGGGTAACAGAGTCTCTTTGACTGATTTTGGATTCTGAGTTTTCGTTTGTGGTGTCGGTTCATCGTCTTCATCATCGCTATGGAAGTTGATAGGAGTTTCAAAATTATTTTGTTGATCATTTGGGTTGACTGGTAGGTTGTAAGATTTACCACTTCTTGTAAATACGGCATTTACATGCTCATTGCGAGATTGTGGTGGTTGGTAGGTTTTGGAGTTATGTGCTTTTGGGTTTGGTTGAGTGTTACTTGGAAGAGATCCAGAAGGCCGACTGGATTGCTTGTTAGCAAGTCTATCGAACTTGGTTTCAAGGTTTTGAATTGAAGCTTGATGATTTTTAGCAACGGTTTCAAGTTGGGTTTTGAGATCCATTAATGTTTCTTTGACGAAAGAGTTGGTCGATTGCTAAGATTTCATGAAATCGTTGAATTGTTTTTGAAGATCGTATGGTTTATCATCAGTATTGGATCGATAGTTGTCTCGATTGTAACTACTTCGTTCGTTTGAACGCCAATTATCGCGATTAGAGTCTTGGTCGCGGTAATCATTGTAAAAATGAGTCTTACGAAAAGTTTGCATAAATTTGGCTTCTTCTTCTCGGGACATAGGTATATTATCTTCATCAAGATCGGGTTTTGTTTTTTTAGCATGGGCTTGGAGTTCTTTATACTGAGCATCTATTTTCAGGGTCATGGCATCCATTCGGGCCATAATTTTGTTAGTATTAGAATTACTACTACCTTCATCAGCGAAAGAAACGGTTTTCTTAAGAGATTATTTGGTTTTTTGATTTTTAGCCCAGTCAAGCTTGAGTAAGACTATATCTTCCAGAAGCCGATAAGCTTGATTTGGAGTTTTATAGAGAAAATACCACCAGCTGCGGCATTTAGAACTTCTTGGGTTACTTCGCTGAGACCGCGATAAAAGATTTTAATTATATTGCCCTTGGACTGATTGTGACCATGGTAGTTTCGGAGCATTTCCTTCATATGAAGCCAATCATCTGTTAGAGATTCGTTTTCATGTTGAGAGAAAGCTCGGATTTCTTTGAGGATTTGGTCGAAAAGAGCAGGGGGAAAGAAACGGCTAATGAAAGTGGTTCGAAGTTCATCCCATGTTTCGATAGTTCTTTCGTTGAGTTCATCCAACCATGTTTTTGCTTCTCCAATGAGTGATAAGGGAAACATCATTAGGCGGACGACTTCATTCTCAGTATCTCTGTATTTAAACATATCATGGATTTTGAGGAATTCATGAATGTATTTATGAGGATCGGTTTTGGTTCTACCATTGAATTGGTTTCCTTTGACAAGATTCAAGTGGTTGCATTTGATAGCAAATTCGTTAGCATTTTCAGGAATAGTGATTGCGAAACCAGGAGTCAGAGCGACAACATGGTCAGCAGCCCATATAGGTTCATCATCCATTGGATCGTAATTTCAAAGAATATCAAAAAAGTGACGAAAGTAGTTGATGTTAAGAACTGGCAGGTAGACAATTCTCGGGTGTTGTGGTGGATTATTTCTTTGATCGTATGGAACTCTTCTGTTTCGTCGACGAAGTCTTCGATTCAGAGTACGTTCAGGTTCAGGTAACGGTTCAACAAGTTCAGAATTGGAAGCACGTGTATGCATCCAAGAGAGAAATTGTTTGGGTCAGTTTGCCAGAAAACTGTACGGCGATTTTTGAAAAAGAGGGGGGGTTAAAGTAATTTTCCAGAGTTTGACTACAGAACAGCTAAGAAATCCCCGGCAACGGCGCCAAAAACTTTGATGTGTTTCAAAAGCTTTAAATTTATAAGACTGAAAATACCGGATAATTATATGGAAACACATGGGTAAAAGTATAACCCACGTATGTAGTATAATCTTTTTAGGTAAGACCAGGTCATCCACAGGGATTAGAGTAGTGTTCAAATAATCAGAAAGAAAGTAGACTTTAACAATTTTAAAAATAACTTTAGTTTTACCAATGATAAAAAAGATGACTACTCGGATAGTTGAAAAATAACTTATAAGTGTTGGAAATGATTTGACCTCGAATATGGGACTTTAACTTATAAAAATGATTTCTCGTCAGAAAACATTTTTACAAACTAACTTGGTTAACTCAAGACTTATATTTAGTTAACTAGACTAAATGTGTCACTTAAATAATCCAGTTATTATTATATCAAAGCTTATTTTGTTAATCAATTTACAAAAGTGGATTTCTTGGCATAAACGTTAAAGAATATAGACAAATCTTTAAAACCACATAGATCATAATGGGTCTTTCGACCTATACCGATATGATTATATAATCTAAGTTGATAAGCAAAAATAGATAAGATAAGATATACTACCTCCGTCCCATAATAAGTGTCCACTTTGACTTTTTTTAGTCTTTCTTATTCAACTTTGACCATAAATATTTTTATTTGTATTATTTAATCCTTGATGAAAAGTATATAAATGGATTGGATTTTACATATATTTTCATTGGTATCATTTTCATCATGTATTATATAACACAAATAAAAATATTCATGGTCAAAGTTAAACAAGAAAGACTAAAAAAAGTCAATGTGGACACTTATTATAGGACGGAGGGAGTAACAAGTTTGCAACATAAGCTTAAGATTAAAGCGATCAAGATCATACTTAACACTTATTCATTATCGTAACTTCACCGAGCAGTCATGAGAGATTTAGCCTCTCATGGCTAAGGAGTTCATAACAAAAGTACACTTAAGATAAACTTCCATTATTTCAATAACTAAGTAAGAAAATCGTCTTCGTTCTTGATCGTTAGATCTTTTTCTTCAAAGATAGAGGTGTTTCTTGGTGAAAGGGAAGTATGTGTGTGGAGATGGTTTGTAGAATGAGATGGATAGTGAGGATGAGTGCTTTGAGGATGAAAATTCGTCTTCAATTTATAGGCAAGTTTGGGTGCAAAGTGCGGCGCACTTAGGAAAAAGTGCGGCGAACTTTGGGTGTTAATGCGATAGCATTTAATGGCTTTTACTAGAAGTGCAGCGCAATTACAAATAAGTGCGGCGGTTTTGAGGAGTTAATGCAGGTGAATTTATTAGACTTTAATTCTTTAAACTTTGGGAAAAAGTATAGCGGTTTTGGCTTTAGAGGGAAGTGCGACGCACAATGTTACAAGTGCGGCAGACTTCATGAACTTTAGCTAGAAATCTTTCTTTTCTTGTATTCGCCTCCCAAAGTGTATAGATTCTTGAGCTTGGGCATGTAGTGTCTTCAAGTGAACCTATAAGCAACTCAAGCTAATTTAAGTACCAAAAGTTCACGAGAAATGATCAAATATACATAAATAACGCCATAGAAATATGTATAATTTGGGCATTATCAGATCACAAGGTATCCTGACACCGAGGATTTAGAACCCCTTAATGATCATAAATTCTTAGAAATTCTTACAAAAGAGGTACCCTCCTATACACCAAAAATTATCTCATCAAAGTCACTCTATGTCAAACACGTCCGCACAATCTTCCCCAGTCCACCTCTTGTAAAGGAAAGTTCCTTTGGCTTTAAGCCTGATACAATGAATAACCGAAACATTAAGTCCCGACATGATGCAGAAAATTCGAGCCCACAAAGTACCCCACAAGTCTTCCCATCATTTGAGGAATACACATCGCTCGTGACTCACCTAGAAGAAGTAGAATAGACTAGGAATCCCGATTGTAGAAGAACCTTTAGACAAAACACCACAAGAGGATTTAGGCTTGAATACTTATAATCATGACATTCCTCTTATTTCTAGGGAAATTCCTAATTTTGATAAACCAGAGCCTCAACCACAACCCTTTCCTAGTTTCCCATCCTTAGATGTAAGTTTAGGAGACGTAATAGGCCTCGAACCACCCATCAAACCACATAGTCCTGATAGTTCTAGGAAGAAGGTAGTAGATTATTTAACAACTCAAACACCGCCTTCAACTTACATGGAAAATTCCCATCCTAAGGGTGTGTATAGTTACTATAACCCAGTTATAGATGACCCTAAGAGACATTATGGATTTAAACTGGGTTTATTAGGAAAAAGTGTATCCCTAGGTGTTGATATTTTAAATTGGGAGATGTTTGATGATGATTGGGGATTAGAATCTAAGGAAGTTTCTCCTCTAGGAGAAGAACTTAGTTTATTCGATTGGCCAAATAAAATAGAGAGAGGTATAATTCTAGAAGCACACCATTTAGAGCCTATTCTTTAACAGCAAATTTCTCAACGTATGGCTCCTTCTCATCATGATGGTATGTATCGCTACTATCACCTGCACTTGACCTTAAGTGTAGGGGAGACCCACCCTTTACGTGTCAAATAAGCGTAGAGTCAGGCTCGTGACTCGAACAAAAATAAGCGCTTTTTGGGAGGCAACCCAATTTACTTTTACCGCAAATTAAGAGTGTTATGTGTGTTTTAATTCTTTACCATTTGTTTTATTATGTTTGAACTATCTTGTAATCATGCTTTGTTTGTCTTTAATCTCGTCTTAATTTCAATCAAAGGTATTTTGCAAATAATAAGTGTAG
Source organism: Tanacetum coccineum (assembly GCA_026074375.1). Lineage (NCBI taxonomy): Eukaryota > Viridiplantae > Streptophyta > Magnoliopsida > Asterales > Asteraceae > Tanacetum > Tanacetum coccineum. Next base: position 71,364 of record BQNB010001554.1, on the reverse strand, counting down.
TGGAATTTATCCGGCTTTTGAGCCAAATTCAAACATGTTAAATGAATTGTCTAGATTTATTCGCGTCAGTCTCGAGTCATATGATTGAATTGTTAAATCTCAGGTTTTATGCAGCCATTTGTACAGGAATTAACTTATGGAATCAAGTGCAGGAAATTTTTTATCAAAAACAAAAATTTCATTTTCACAGACTATAGAGAAGGCATCACGATTAACACGCGACGTCATCACCATGATACCTGTGACGGCGTCAAACGCCCAGGTCCAGAATAATTAAAGTTTTTAATTATTTTTGAAAATAAAACTTGCATAACATTTAAAATATGTATTCTTCTGTTATAAACCTGCAAAACCTAATGAGCTTAAAAATTCTCTCATCCTATCTTTACTGCTTTATCGAGTCAAACCCTAAATACATATTATATATTTGTCTATCGCACATTTTATGCTTGGTATAGTTGTCTTCGTCTTTGATTAAAGGTTATATTTGATGAGAAGAAGCTTGGAAGTTCTTAGGAAGTTTCATTTGATGATTCTCGGAGGACGATTTAACCAATTATCGCATGTTTCTTCTCCATTATTGAGCAAACCAAGGGAGTACTAGTTTCTTTTCCTTGTTTTCTTTTCCCTTAATTCGTTTTAATGGGTACTTCTATAGAACATTGGGGATAATTTTCAACTTAAGTGTAGAGGGAAAATAAGCCTTAGAAACTATTCTTTCATTTTCCATTTGCTCTATCCTTAAAATGATGGGTAATATATTGAAACATAGCATAAAAGGTGATTTTTATCCCAATTTAAAAATTTTTATGACACATACCGACGAAAACCAAGTATTAATAGCTTCTCATGGATAGTAATTTATATGACTAGCACAATAACCTATAGAATTCCACCCTAAAAATGCAAGGTTAGCCCTTAGATCTTTAGGAATTCGGGTACCCATCATTGGTAACCCAAGATGATTTTATCTTTACTCGGTTTGAGTTAAGGTTGATCTGCAGGTGTGCATGTCTATTCCGCCGTTACAGCCATGTATGCATTGCCTTGTCACCTTTTCTGGAATGTCTAGTGTTAGTAAAATTTATATGAGTGTACCGGTAGTGTATTAAATTCTAGAACTTATTATTGTGATGCATCCCGAGACCGCATAGTAAGTATTAGAACTTGCTTGATAAGAGGCATTAGGATTAGCCCATGTTTTAAACTTGTAATTGTTATGATGGTCACACCAATCATGTAACTATCCCATACCCTTGCCATGCACTCATCATTAGTGCAGGATACCCCTAGTATAACCCTTTGAGCCTATCATTTTTCACGGTTCTCGTAATTTTCTAGTGGATTCCAGATTATTAATGAAGAGTATTGTCACCCTTAAACCAATCGTTACACAAAAATCGCCTTTGCCTACCTTGTATGTACTCACCTTTAGTACATTATTATGTTTAACCCAAGTTACTTATTTAAGTACACGGTTGCTAAGTCCTTATCCTTGTAAATACAGCTTTGGAACGATTGGGATTCATGATAGTATTTATTTCGCGAAAGAATAGGGAAGAAAAGTTAAGTCAATACCCCTATAAATTTGTTAGATGATCTCCATGTTATTTTGATCCACCTTAAATCGGGTCATTAGATAGATTGTAAATATCGAGCATGTAAAAGCTCAAGTGTAGGGGTATGTGTTGTAAACCCCATGTGATGTATTATGTTATTCAAAAAAAAGAGAAAAGAAAAAGAAAGAGATTGATGTAGAGTTGTGTATAGTTTGTAGATCTTCGTCCGAGTCTTCTCTTAGCAACCATACCAAAGTGTATTCGTGTAAATAATTAGCTAACATTTCTACTCCAAATTCACCCAAAGCCACCTAAATGTATCCCATCCGTTTCCATTTCCATTATATGTTATCTTACACCTACACCCCACACCCTTTTAAAATACCTCTTAGATAGTAATGAATAATGTTTGCACCTAGCGGTGGAGGTTTGATCCATTACCAAGCTTATGGTAATTTATATGCTATGACAGGTAATGCGTGTTGATTTTCCGTTTCCCCCTTATGTTATAATTTATTATACACCCGAGTGAAAGAGAGAATCCCAAACACTTATGTAAGGTGATAGTGTATACTTTCTGTGCTTTTAATTATGAGGTCTACAAGGTTGTGTTGTAAAATACTTTTAAAGGGTAGGTAGAATGACCCCTCATATTGTTATTGTCTAGATAGAAAAGCCTATTTGCTTGAGGACAAGCAAATCCCAAGTGTAGTGGTATTTGATGAGGTGTCATTTTATACACTTTTTTGAGGTTGTTTAACCCCGTAAATCATATGTTTATGCCCAAAATAGGTACTTAATCGTTCCTTTTTAGGTATTTTGCATTTGGACAACATTTGGAAGAATTACACATGACTTGGGCTCATTTGGAGAAGAAACGGACAAGGCTACGGACCTACATCAGCATCTCTCAAGATAATGTTCTCAAGGGCTAGAGACGGCGTCACTGATACAACTTGACGCCGTCACAACGAAGACCAAGACGGCATCACAAGATTCCATGACGGCGTCAAAGAACACGACCCAGTCCATTATCTAGAATATTCTCTTTCATGACGGCGTCACTATTAAAACATGACGCCGTTACAACGACTTTCCTATATATACAAACCCAAATTTAGGGTTTAAGTGTGTAACTTTAGAATTAAAAGAGGGTACGAACCCTAGTTCGTTTAGCACATGTTAGGGATGAATTTAGGGCCTAAAAACCCTATTGTATTTCCTCTAACTTATGTTTTAATCAAGTAAGGTTTATTTAATCTTTCAGTATGTTTATGTGTTGTTTGATTCATCTATGTTCTTGCTTTATCTATAATATGCTTGGCTAAACCTCCTGTATGAAACCTAGAATGTAGATCTTAGTGGTGTTGCTTCTTGTGATGGATGTGCATGTTAGGTCTTAGAAAACCAGCTTTTGACTGTATCGCTGTTGATATGTCTAGGAAAACATGATTGTGTAGAAAGGATACCATCGGGTAACAGTCTTCATACTACCTTGCCTCCTAATATGGTTGATCCACTTTTAATATATTTCACACGCACTTAGTATACCCTTTGGGGCCTTGTAATAGTCTTCATACTACCTTACTTATGCGTTGCCTTAACGGAATACTAAATAGACGGCGGGTTCGTGTAATTTGTTCATGACTTAGGAAATAATTACACAGATCATCACAAGTGTGACAAAGCAACAACACTAGGAGAAGCAATCAAGGGAGTAATACATGATTAAATAAACACAGTCTTTTATTATATTGTTATCACCATTAGTTTAGATTATTATTTAGTTTAATAGCTAAAACCAAACCAAACCTCTCAAACATATGATTTACTGCTTTCCTATAAACATAAAAACACAAAAAGAATCCTCTCTAAACCTTTAGAATTCTGTTAGATCGTGATCAAGCCTTCCTAACCTATTACCCTAGAGAACGATAACAACCCCTGAGTCTTGCCTATACTATACTACAACGATTAGGTACACTGCCTAGGGAGTTGTAAAACTTCTTTTAGAAGTCCCTTACAACAACCGCAAAAAGTTTTTGCCACCGCTGCGTGGTGAAAAGTTAGGTTTTGATCATAGTTTAGCTTGGTTCTACTTGCTTGAATCCTTTCAAGTAAGATTTAATTCCCACATATTAGCTTTCTCGTAGTCTATCTTTTCTTTGTGTTAATTGTTTCGTAACCCATTCTCGTCAACCACTATGGGAGACGAGAATCCTATCCGCACTCTAGGAGACTACTCCAAACCTAGCCACGAGGGCTATAGGAACACCATTGAGCTCCCCATAGGGAACAACGTGGCACCTCTTTGATCTGACACCATCCGGTTGGTGCAAAACGGATGCTCATTCCATGGACTTCGGTCTGAGGATCCAAACCAACGCCTCAAGGATTTCCTAAAACTAGTGGACTCACTTGACCTTGACAGTGAAAATAGGGCAAGAACACGTCTGCGTTTATTTCAATTTTCCCTTCGCGATTAAGCTAGAAATTGGATTGAATGTCTTCCAACAGGATCCATCACCACATGGGAGGATCTTAATACCCGATTCCTTGCTTAATATTTTCCACCGAGAAGGACCACAAAACTCTGCAAGGATATCCGGATGTTCCAACAACATCATGGAGAATCTTTATCTGTAGCATGGACTCGTTTTAAAGACTTACTCCAAAAAGTCCCTCATCATGGTCTCGACTTATGGCTTTAAATTCAAATTTTCTACGATCATGTCAACGTCACCACTCAGAAGGGCATTGACTACGCAGCGGGCGAGAGACTTAGAAAACTAAGGCCAGATGAAGCCTGGGCTGCTTTCGAGAGGTTGGCCTAATATGAGGACGAAGAGTGGAATGATGCCCTCATCCCAAATGAAGCAAGCCCTAATTACAAAAATCCCGACATCAAGCAATTACTTGGGATCATGGAGCATAAAGTCAATACACTTATGAAGGACGCAATCTTGTTAATGGGAAAAAGCGAAAGCGTATTACTGTTGACAACCAACGAAATGTATCGACCACCCTCAGAGCTGTCACGTCAAGAAAAATTTGAGCACATTGTAATTAACTTCATATTCGACCAAGAGGAAAGGATCACACAACTCGAAGATTACATGCAAGTTATTGCAGACGAATTTATGAAATTCTCTTCGGAAGTCGCGAGAAGACTAAAGGAAAGGATAAAGGAAAAAAAATAAACCTAGGAAGATCGAGAAAATCACAAAGTATCCGGACACCAAGGTCATGGAGAATAGTACTAAACTTGACTTCTTAGAAAACCTCGAGAGGAAGACGTTTCCTACTCCTATAAACTTCTATGTGTAAGATACGTTTGGCTAATACACTCGAATATATCTCAACGTTGGAAGAATATCTTTGGGTTTAAACCTGGAGAAAGGGATAATCTGTCCCGTCATAACCCGAGCAATTCACTAACCATTCAACCGCCTACTCAAAATGACACCACCTTCATGGTTAATGAACCTATCAAAGGTGATCATCCTCCCCACTGATCATTTACACACGTAGAGAGAAACCCTGTGTTTGACCTGGGAGGAAAGACACACGATCTTTCCTTTAAAGGAAGTCATAGGCTGTAATTTCGAAATTCCTAAAACAACAAGGGTCTAAAGTGAAAAATTCCCTGTGATGTCGTCACAATTAATATGTGACGCCGTCATGATGATCTGGGTCTAAAACTCATAAGACCTATCACAATTCCCCTTTCCCCTTCTCACAACCATAAGCAACCTGCAGCCACCCTCATCAATCCCAAACTCGATTCCCGCTATCCAATGATCGTTCATCCTTAATCGGTAAGTAAATCATTCCTCGTACTCTTGTGGTTTCATTTAATTGATTTCAAATTTATTCTATTGATTGATTCCCCTAGTTTAATCCGTACCCGATTCATTGAAGTAAGGAACAATTGGACACCAATCCAAGTAGTTTGTTATTACCTTAAGTATTGAATCATCCAAAATCAACACTTTTGCGAAAACAACTCAAACTTAGAATTAATGACTCTAATTTTTCGAATCTTCAATGTGGGTCTGATGCCAAGGGGGTGTTTGGGAACATGTTTATCAGAAAATAGCTTAGTTTTCCCTCGCAAAAACATTTTTTGAATCAGACCCTCTGTGACGGCATCACATGTTATTGCTGACGCCGTCACCACCATCTGAAGAAACACTCAGCTTAATTCTCGCTCTCTAACTCCTCTTATTTCTTTTTCTAACTTTAATATAGGCAATGAGCAAAAGAGCTAGGAGCACTAGGGGGAAAGCCTCCTCATCTCACGAAGAAATAATGGAAGAAAAGGTTCGCAAGTTTAGATTGTTCGATAATTAAAACCATAAAATGAACTACAACAACCAAGTTGGGCACTCTATTCACCCTAGGGATATTGTTGATTGGGAGTTTCTCTCCAAGAAAGGTCTTGCTCAGCCATTCTTCAACTTCATCAACACCGATACCTTATCTGAACCACAATGGGTCAACCTTTTTCAAATCAACGAGCCCATCTTCCGCGAGCTCGTCCGCGAATTCTTTTCCTCGTTCGAGTTTGATTCTACTCCCTGCAGGTATGAACCGCTAAACAAGGGTGTCACATTTAGGTTAGGAGGTGTAAAGAGGGAAATGTCCCTTCTAGATTTAGGATGTAGAGTTGGTTTATACTCCGAGAGGGAATCTAGAGATGTTGCGACACTTAGCGGTTTGAGAGGCGTGGAAATGGTCAACTCTACTCGCTTGACTCATTTGTTTTGGCCTAGTATTGGTGATGGTGGGTTTAATGTGGGGAACACAAAAGCGAAGTCCATTAGGAACCCAATAATCAAGCTTGCTCATCATTGCATTACGATCACCATCTTAGGTAGAAAGGAAACTACCAACCGTGCATCGAGATTGACTTATTTTATCTCTATTGCATCTTCGGGGAAGGGGTTGTTTGCAACATCCCCTATTAGCTTGCCAAGTACCTAAAGATCATAAAGGATAAGAGTGTGGATTTCGAGGGGATGTTTGTGACAAGGATAGCTTGGTCCTTTGCTTTGCTCACCGATGAAATGGTAAGTGTGTTAAACCGTGAGCCCCCTCCACATGTTTATAGGAAAACATCATTGGTTAAGATGGGAGTCATCATGGAACTCCATGAGGGTGAGTGTTGTTGGCCATCTACCAGAGAGGTTGTGGAGGAAGGTGAAGGTCATGATGAGGAAGGCGATGCAAAAAGGGGAAATGAAGGAGTTGGGGGCTCCGCGGACATCTACCGTAACATGAGCCAAGGTGATTGGCAAGTCTGCCAAGCACGCTAGATGGATCAGCAAGATAAGCATTAGGGAAAGATTGACACTTTGATGGGGCAGCAGGATGAACGAGCTCACTGGATGTATAATCACACTATTCGCTAATTCCAATACTTATCCACACGTGACAACCTAAACCCCCACCTATAGATTGATCTGTTCCTAGGGTATGAGGCCGATTACCCACCTTATGGCTATTATGGGCACATGCCTCCCGGCTACACATACCGCCCTGACCCTTTACATGATGGCTTTTCTTGATCACTCTTGTTTCATTCCATTGTTATTTTCATCCATTGTCATTTGAACAATTATGGGTTGTAATAGTTTTTAGGATTTGAATACTTTAACTCTTGTTCCAAATATTTGTTTAAGTTTATTATGGATTAGCTTAATTAGAGTGTCATGTGTTTTATTTTTTTCATCTTATTCTATCATGTTTAAACTCTATCTTGTAATCATGCTTTGTTTTGTTTTTAAACTCGTCTTAATTTCAATCAAATGTATTTTGAAAATAATAAGTGTAGGGGAATTTATCCGGTTTTTAGAAACAAGTTCAAGCATGTTAAATAATTTGTCTAGATTAATTCGCGTCAGTTTCGAGTCATATGAGTAAATTGTCAAATCTCAGGTTTTATGCAGCCATTTGTACAGGAATTAACTTATGGAATCAAGTGCAGGAAATTTTTCATCAAAACAAAATTTTCGTTTTCACAGAACGTGGAGACGGCGTCACGATTTACACGCGACACTGTCACCACGACACCTGTGATGGGGTCAGGGTAATCCTAACGGCGTCAAAAGCCCAGGTCCAGAAAACTTAAAGTTTTTAATTATTTGTGAAAATGTAACTTGCATAACATTTAAAATATGTACTCTTCTGTTATAAACCTGTAAAAAAAACCATGAGATTAACAATTCTCTAATCCTTTCTTTACTGCTTTATCGAGTCAAACACTAATTTCATATTGTATATTTGTATATTGCACATTTTATACTTGGTGTAGTTGTCTTTGTCTTTGATTACAAGTAATATTTGATGAGAAGAAGCTTGGAAGTTCTTAGGAAGTTTCATTAGACAATTCTTAGATGACAATTTAATCAGTTATCGCATGTTTCTTCTTCATCATTGAGCAAACCAGGGGAGTACTAGTTTCTTTTCCTTGTTTTCTTATCCCTTTATTCATTTTTACGGGTACCTTTATAGAACATTGGGGACAATGTTCAACTTAAGTGTAGGGGGAAATAAGCCTTAGAAACTATTCTTTCATTTGCCATTTGCTTTGTCCTTGAAATGATTGGTAATATATCGAAACATAGCATAAGAGGTGATTTTAACCAAAATTTAAAATTTTATGACATATACCGACGAAAACTGAGTATTAATAGTGTCTCATGGATAGGAATTTATATTACTAGCACAAAAACCCTCAAATTCCACCCCTAAAATGTGAGGTTCGCCCTTAGATATTATACCTTTAGCTTGTTCGAGTTAAGGAATGAGCAATCATGTATGTCTATTCCGTCGTTACGGATGTGTATGCGTGGTTTTGTCGCCTTTTCTGGAACATTAGCATTGGTTACTTTAGGATTATGAGAGTGTACCGATAATTTATTAAATTTTAGAACTTGTTTTTGTGATGCATCCTGAGACCGCATAGTAAGTATTAGATTTGCTTGATAAGAGGCATTATGATTAACCCATGTTTTAAACCTGTAATTGTTATGATGGTCACACCAATCATGTAACTATCCCACACTCTTTCCATGCACTCATCTTTAGTGCAGGATACCCTTAGTGCAACCCTCTAAGCCTATCCTTTTTCACGGTTCTCTTAATTTTCTAGTTAAGCCGGACTATTAATGAAGAACATTGTCACCCTTAAACCAATCTTTACACCCAAATCGCCTTAGCCCACCTTGTATGTAGTTATTTTTAGTACATTATTGTTTTAACCCAAGTTAATTATTTGAGTACACGGTTGCTAAGTCCTTATCCTTGTAAATACTGTATTGGGACGATTAGGATTTATGGTAGCATTTATTACACGGAAGAATGGGGAAGAAAAGTTAAGTCAATACCCCCATACGTTTGTTAAATGATCTTTATGTTATTTTGATCCACCTCAAATCGGGTCATTAGTTAGATTGTAAATATCGAGCATGTATAAGCTCGAGTGTAAGGGTACGTGTTATAAACCCTAAGTGATGTTTTATGTTATTAAAAATAGAAAAGAAAAAGAAAGAGATTGATGTAGAGTTGTGTAGAGTTTGTATATCTTTGTCCGAGTCTTGGCTTAGCAACCAAACCAACGTGTATTCGTGTAAATAATTAGCCAACCATTTCACTCCACATTCACCCAAAGCCACCCAAATGTATCCCATCCGTTTCCATTTTCATTATATGTTATCTTACACCTACACCCTACAACCCTTTAAAAGACCTCTTAGATAGTAATGAATAATGCTTGCGCCTAGCAGTGGAGGTTTGATCCTTTACCAAGCCTATGGTAATTTATATGCTATGACAGGTAATGAGTGTTGATTTTTCGTTTCCCCCTTATGTTATAATTTATTATACACTTGAGGGAAAGAGAGAATCTCAAACACTTATGTGAGGTGCTAGTATATACTTTCTGTGCTTTTAATTATAAGGTCTAGAAAGTTGTGTTGTAAAATACTCTTAAAGAGTAGGTAAAATGACCCTCATATTGCTACAGTCTAGGTAGAAAAACCCATTTGCTTGAGGACAAGCAAATCTCAAGTGTAGGGGTATTTGATGAGGTGTCACTTTATACACTTTTTCAGGGTCGTTTAACCCTCTAAATCATGCATTTATACTCAAAATAGGTACTTAATCGTTCCTTTTCAGGTATTCAGCATTTGGAAGACATTTAGAGGAAATACACGTGACTTAGGCTCATTTGGAGAAGAAATGAACAAGACTACGGACCTACACCAACATCTCTCAAGAATTTCTACTCAACTGGAGACGGCGTCAAAAATTACACATAACGCCGTTACAATTCATACTAAGATGACGTCACAAGATCCCAAGACGGCGTCAGAATGCACGACCCAACCTATTATCTAGAATATTCCACTCATGGCGGCGTCACGATTAAAACGCGACGCCGTCGCAGCGATTTTCCTATATATACAAACCCAAAATTAGGGTTTTAAGTGTGTAACATTAGAGTAAAAGAAAGGGGCAAACCCTAGTTCATTTATCAGTCTTTAGGGACGATTTTAGGGCCTCAAAACCCTATTGTACTTCCTTTAATTCATGTTTTAATCAAGTAAGACTATTTTAATCATTCAATATGTCTTGTTGTGTGATTCTTATCTGTTCTTGTTTTATCTTTAACATGCTTGGCTAAACCTTATATTGTGTTTATTTATGATTGTATGAAACCTAGGATGTAGTTCTTAGGGGTGTTGCTTCTTGTGTTGAATATGTATGTTAGGTCTTAGAAAACCAGCTTTTGTCTGTATCGCTGTTGATATGTCTAGGAAAACATGATTGTGTAGAAAGGATACCATCAGGTAACAGTCTAATACTACCTTGCCCCTTATATGGTTGATCCACTCTTAATATATTTCAATTGCATTTAATATACTCTTAGGGGCCTTGTAATAGTCTTCATACTACCTTACTTGTGTGTTGGTTTAACAGAATTTTAAATAGATGGCGGATTCGTGTAATTCGTTCATGACTTAGGAAATAGTTACATAGATTATCACAAGTGTGACAAAGCAACAACACTAGGAGAAGCAATCTAGGGAGTAATACATGATTAAATGAACACAATATTTTATTATATTGTTATCACCAGTAGCTTAGATTATTATTTAGTTTAATAGCTAAAACCAAACCAAACCTCTCAAACATATGATTTACTGCTTTCCTATAAACATAAAAACAAAAAGAATATTCTCTCAACCCTTAGAATTCTGTTAGACCGTGATTAAGCCTTCCCAACCTATTCCCCTAGATAATGATAACAACCCCCGAGTCTTGCCTATACTATACTAAAATGATTAGGTACAATGCCTAGGGAGTTGTAAAACTTCTTGTAGAAGTACCTTACGACAACCGCAACAAAAATGGATGCTCATTCCACAGACTTCGGTCTGAGGATCCAAACCAACATCTTAAGGATTTTCTAAAACTAGTGGACTTACTTGACCTTGAGCCAATAGGGAAAGGACGCGTCTGCGTTTATTTTAGTTTTTCTTTCGCGATCAAGCTAGCAATTAGCTTGAACGTCTTCCTGCAGGATCCATCTCTACCTGGGAGGATCTTACTACTCGTTTCCCTGCTTAATTCTTTCCACCAAGAAGGACTACAAAACTATGGAATGACATCCTGATGTTCCAACAACATCAAGGTGAATATCTTTCTGAAGCATGAACTCGTTTCATGGACTTACTCCAAAAAGTCCCTCATCATGGCATTGATCTTTGGCTCCAAGTACAAATATTTTATGACCATGTTAGTCCCGCCATAAGGCAAACCATCGATTAAGCAGCTGGTGGTAAGCTAAGTGAAAAAATGCCAAAGAATCCTGGGCACTGTTAGAGGACCTAGCCCTCTATGACAACAAAAGTTGGAATGACCCAATGGACTTTGCTAAACCGGTCAAGGCAATCTCTTTGCCTCAAGATATCCCGATTACATCCGACCGTCGTCTCATCGAGCTTAAAAATCAAGTCCAACACTTAATGGAAGCTCATCTTGCTCCTAAATCATCCATTCAAGTGAACAAAATCACTTCTTCATGCGAGATTTCTAGTGGTTCCCACGACACTCAATATTGCATGGAAAATCCCGAGCAAGCTTTTGTTGACTACGCATCCTCGCGTATAGACGAAGCGGGAGGCAAGTGGTACACTTTCAAACCTGAGCAAAAAAATATTGGTGACACTATAATCTGTCATGTAAAAGTCATCCAAAGCTTAGGTGGAGGCAACCTCAAAATTCTCAAAACAAAATTTCAAAACCACCTAATCATTTTTAGCCCAACGGTTTAATCCTGAACCGCTCCTTCAACAACAATCCGCAAAATTTTAACAATCAATCGAATTTCGAAGGGTTGGTGTCTAGCTTTATGGCATTTAAAGATGCTAGATTATCTATGTTTGAAGCCGATTTCAAACAACAACAAGGCGAGATGATCAATAAAATTGACACAGTTTTGAAGGCCATCAATGATCGAATAACGGGAGCACTCCCAAGTGATGCGGTTAAGAACCCAAAACTAAATGTTAGCCCTACCTCTCCAGTTTTGTCTGCTCGTTCTTACCCAATAAAAGACCCCTAATGCTCGTCCCGTATCCATGATTCGGTCAATGCCATCAAAACATGTTCTAGCCAAGCAAGCAATCTTCAAAAAGACCAGCTGCAAACGGTTAACGAAATTGGAACATCAAAACCAAAAGAACCCGCAAAAGCCTTAGAAGAAGAATTTAAGGATTTGTATCTCAACTTACCAGTTCTTAAAGTTCTAGCTCATGATCTAATATATAGTGCAATGCTGGATAAATATGTAGAGAGTCTAGAGTTAGTAAAAAATGAGTCCGCATTCATACAAGGCAAAATGCCTTAGAAAATAAAGGATCCTGGATTATTTACCTTTCTTTGTAGCTTAGGGGACTCCAAGCCTTTTGATACCTTAGCCGATTTAGGGTCTTGCGTGAATTTAATCCCACTATATCTCTTCAAAAGGCTAAAAATCAGATTACTAGAAGAGACCGATCATGGTTTTGGGTTAGCAGATGGGACTAAGTCTTACCCCGTTAGAATTGTTAAAAATGTAGAAGTCCACATAGGAAAGTTAAAACTCTTAGATGACTTATATGTCATAGATATGGACAAAGACCCAGCTAACCTGCTACTCATAGGAAGAGGATTCCTAGCAACTGCTAATGAGAAGAAGTTACTAGATTAATATTTCGAGTTAAGGAAACCGACCCAAGAGAAGAAGATGTACCTTATTGTACTAACCTAGGAAAACGAGAGTCTTATACACCATGACCTAGTATGGATGGAATAGGTGCCCGAACCCCTTACTATGCTAAGAAAGACTTCACATATTACCATTTGCCTGGCGAATGAGAAATCACTAGAGATGCCGAGCTTAACCCATTTAAGAATGTCCTAGTATTTAGAAGGATGGTAGAAATATTAGAAGTTATACAAATAAATCTTAAGAGAAATACGTGGGAGTCGGAAGATTTGATTGAGAATAGGATAGATTGGAACAAGCCACCGAAAAGACTACTGAGCTAGCATCTTGGAAACATATTTTTTCCTTAGTTCCAAATGAGCACCTGAAAAAAATGAAAAATGTAGAGTTACAAACCGACTAAAGCTGAAAATTTGTAACAGTGAAACAAATTTTCTAATTTCCTTAAGGCAGTGTTGACATATCACCGTTTAGGAAAAACGAATTCATAATTATCATTTATACTAATAAATCTGATTAGTAGGACTAAAATATATCAAAATGCAATAATACGGTAAAAGCTTGACAATTGTATGAGACCAAAAAATGTAATCTTTATTTGGGTTGATAATTTAACATGTTTATATCCCCTTATTTCTATAATATACATAAGCAAAGATACATAAGCACATATGAGGCACACGCTTATTCTTGTATCCTTATGAGTTGGCCTTAAGACAAATTTGGGCATTGCTAAAAGGTAATGGTTTTTTGAGGTTGCACTTGTAAAATGCCCTAGTAAAACGAAGATATGACTATATACTCACAAAACACAACACTATAGAAATAAATGTTGCAACAAAAATACATTAAATCATCACTATCAAGTTTATAGCTTTACATTACCATATGAGGGTCTCCAATAGCAGCGAGAGAAGAGTCGTGGATGCTTGATATAATAGGAACCATAAAAGCCCATGATCCCCTAATCAAAGCTGGTAATCTTGTTCCAAAAATCATTTGCAAAAACGTATTAATCCATTGAACAAAAAGAAACGTTTGCACCATCCCTACTTTATCACCCTGCACATTTTGGGAAATCGTTTTCATTGCATAAAGGATAATGCGGTTCAAAATCTCATAATCTACAAGAAATAAATCTCTACAATTTTCTCAATTCAGAAATAACCATACACACTCTTTCATATTTTATCGAGACATATTAATGATAATGTATATGCAAGTAAAATATGAAGTTGACTACCTGAGATAATGATTATTGACTTCAAACTGATCTATCCAAGCGGCACCGCAACTGGCCTAACCGTCCATGAATCATTGGCGGGAAGTGGCCTCGACAAAAGAACACATGTACGTGCTAAATTACAGACCAAATATTAGGTTAATGAAGCCAATAAAGCTCGTTAGCTACTACCAAATACATATAATATTTAGACACACACACGCAGACCTTAAGGAAAGTAACATGACGATGGTTCTTTAGTACTCTAGCTTCTTTCCCATCGCTTCCTTCTTCCACCTTCTCTGTTGTGTGGCACTTTAGGCGTATTTCCCTCTTTTGCCTTCTCCTTAGCCTATTCTAACGACCATACTGCATTTCAATTTAAAGTCAACATTCCACATTAGTTTTACAAAATCACAAAACATACATAGTTCTAATACACCTAAGCTAGGGAAAAAAATCATTTGCCAGCGAATATTCTATAAAAAGATGACAAAGCAATTCACTTAGCTAATAAGTAGCTCAAGTAGGTATTTTGAAAAAGTAGTTCCTAATCAGCTAACCTCAGACTCTTCCATGGGCTTATTCGAAACTGAACACGCTTATAAGCTCGCTTTTTAGAGCTAATCAACTATAGCTTATTAAAAGCTGATAATCCATAAACTTAAAAGCCTAAACAATGACATTATTATCATTTCAAGTAGCCCAAAGCTGAAAAAATAAGGTAATCCAAAATGGATAGAGAAGTGACTTTGGACTTCAAAGTTAGTAAATGAAAACACGACCATTTTAGGAGGATACGAAAATAAAAATGTTCTAATTTCTTTTATCCTAAAACCAAGCTCGGTGTTTTGCTTTCAACACAATGACACCTAAATTTTGACACAATAATCTATCCTTCATGGCTGAACATATCCGTCACATTGTCAATCTTCCCAATGTAATCTAAAGCATATCTAAGAACATGTAATGTAAATGTAAAGTGCAAAAATAGAGTGGTATCATGGAAAGCTAACATGCCTATAAGTATCGTATTGTCACCATGGCTGTTACATAGCTCTCTTTTGTCTAACCCCATGTACTATAATCAGATTCCATCCTACAAAACCAAAACTCAAAAATAAAAATCATGGGATATAAATCAAAAAATGATACTTTTAGCTTATTTACCAGGCTTATGGGGTTATTTAATTTTGAAAAGGTCAATAAGGCAATTCTTTTGTTGACATAAGCCAATAAGCTGAAGCTGATAAGCTCGAAAGAATTAGCTTTCTAAATAAGCCTATATACCTGATAAATTAGCTAACACAAACACCTCTTATAATCAAATAATCGCTTAACCTACAAAATATTAAACCCAAAAGATCAAAACACCTATCAACTCTGGTAAAAAACACATTACAACCTTTATGGCTACTTTATCATAACACACAAAATCATGAAACAAGAAAAATGATGAGGTTTACTATTGATGTAGGGAGCGAAGACCATATCGCAAGGTTCGTTGGGAAACCCAAATACATGCCAACAACTTTAGTCTTCAGTCCACTATTGTTGTCTCTTCACCGCCGCCCATACATTCAAGGTTCGACCCTAAGAACATCATAATATTTAGCCTATTCACCATATCTTAAATTAGGCATTTCTTTAATATAACTAATTAGACGACATTATCAAAAGGGTATTGTTAAATGAAACAACATACCTACAATTTAAATTGTTGATATCAATCTTTAGCTATATATGAAGATCGATCGCTATATTTTGTAACTGGAAACTGAAGATTTAGCATAAATGAATCTGAAAAAAAAATTATGGGAGCGGTGGTTGTTTAGGTAAAAATGAAAATGAGAGGCTTATTGATTTTGGGGAAGAAGATTATGGTAGGGATGAAGAAGGTAAGGAGTGGATGAGACACTGTAGATTCATATGTAAACATTGGTGTTGCTAAATTTTTGAGCGTTCGCTAAAGAAATGGTCGATAAAAATAGTATTTGGCAACAAAAACATGATTACTATGATTGCAGCACGGTTTCAAACAGAATTACAGTCAAGAGTATCAAGAATAAAGAGCTTACATTGTGCATCTTGACTTCTCGAGTGGATAGTGGAGTTAAAAAAGTTGGACCTTTTTTGAGTGTTATCACCAGTAGCGTAGTTAATATATTTAGTTTAAATAGCTAAAACCAAACCTCTCTCCAATTATATGATTTTACCTGATTTCATAAAATACAAAAATACTCTTCTCTCAACCCTTAGAATTCTGTTAGACCGTGATCAAGCCTTCCCAACCTATTCCTCATGTGAACGATAAACAACCCCAAGTCTTTCCTATACTACACTACAACGATTAGGTGCACTGCCTAAGGAGATGTAAAACTTTTTGTGTAGAAGTCTTACGAGACCCGCATCACTTTTATATGCGACCTATCATTCAACTAGATCTAGTGATACGGACCAAGTAATCTAGATGCCAGGATAGCTCTCCATATAGTGATTTATACATCTAGACCAATAGGATCACAAATAATGACCTATCTTTTCCCTTAGATTGTGAGCTTAGTTGGACCATAAGGTGACATTGGTATCAACTAATATGTTCTCAAATAATTGGTAAAGACTTAGTTAGTAGACTACTAGTGTATGAATTGCCATTAAACAGTAAGTGGGTAAAGTCTCTATGAGCTAGGGTTTAACAAGATCACCATTGCTTTAATCCCTAAGATAGATTATAATCAGAAAATAAGGATGCTTTATGCGGATGCATTTAATTGTGACAGAATTCTACGTGTCTAGGTCTTAGGAAGAAGTAACGCCTAAGTCTTAAGAATGATATGCCGCCTCAAGATAAGTAATCATTGCACTAATAAACATACCAACATTCTGATTGGATTAATGATGGTTAATATAGTTTTTTTATATTTGGCTAGACCGCTCTTTATCTTCTATTAATTTGCTTGCATGTGTTTTAGTGTCTTGAATTGATTTTAGTCACCACAAAACCTGTGCCAGTCTCTCAGGCTGAAAACCCCTCTTATCCAATAGATTTAGGATTAACATAGGTTTAGCATAGGTTTAGCATATTAGACTGATTTAGACTAGAAAAACCAAAGTATTAATAAATTGAAAGTGTTTCTCGCTCTTAGTGATCGACACTCTACTTACCATGAAACTCCCATCGATCGGGTATACTGCCCGTGAAAAGTGTAGTTTTAGATAAAGTCGGCAAAATATAAATTTAAAACTTGAAAGCATAAATTACACCTACATGACAACAGAATCAAGTTTTTGGCGCCGCTGCCGGGGAGTGAAAAATAATCTTGATTTTTATTTGATATTTTGGTTTTTGACATTAGATTAGATTAACACCTTCGGTTTAGTGTTAATTTAAGGTTAGAGTATAATTCTGTAGTTTCTGTATATGTGCTTGTATATTTGTGTGTTTATTGTTTGCGTATTTAATTGATTTCATAATACAATGTTCTGATCGTAAAACGATTATGGGTACTAACTTTTTGTCTAATACAGCGTATTCTCTCAACAGATTAATACGGCGTATTCACTTAAATTGAATACGGCGTATCGATCATCTGAAACAAAAGCTGAATTTTCGTGTTTGATTTCGTGCTTAATTTTTTATTCTTTCTTCAGAACAAATCTTGTTGATATTTTTACTTTTATGATAGGTCGTACATATCAGAGCTAGTTGATTGAAGAAGAGATGGCAGACAAAGAAGCAAAATCAACAACGAGAAAAATCGTGACTAATGACCAAGCAAATTACTATTCGGGGATTACAAGATTACTGCTTATGGAAAGGAACCTATAGTAAAGGAAAATTCTTGATGATTTGCCACAAAAAAGCTTAAGTGGTACAATGGGGAAGACGCGATCGTGCTACAAATACTTTCTAAAATATTGTTGACCCAATTGATTTTACAATTGTGAATCAGGATAAACTTAGAGTTGTTGTTTTCCCAATCTCATTGGTTGGAGATGCATGGAGGTGGTTTGATGGAATTATAGGATCAATTACTAGTTGGGTCGATTTAACTAATAAATTTTTTAGAAAATACTACCCACCTTCCCGCACTGGCAAAGTTAACACCCCAATAATTAAGTGGGACCCTACTAATCCCAAGTTCAAAAATTGGTTGGCCTCAAAGTTTGTGAACTACAAGACAATGGATATATTTACTAAAGGAGCTTTGTGGGACTACTAGAAATTCAAAAGCGACAAAATTAAGCTAACAAATGATGAAACTTCCGATCTTGAGGAAACTGACCACGATGATGAACAAGAAATCGATGAAATTTTTAGAATTGAAACAAACTTGTTCGATTATGAAACACCACTGTGCAAAAAATTCAAAGAGTTCAATTACCTACTCAAGATAGATCTTGATCTCCTTACTAAAGACATTGAAGGATTCAAGACTTATGAAGAATTTAAGGATGATTGGATTTATGAATGGAACAAAAACGTTCCATGAGTACACCAAAAACCATGGACGGATTATGGAGCATGGAAAGAACCAACACCAGTTACACATTATTGCGAACCTTTCAATTATAAAACTAGATGTTCAGAATGGCCAATATGTAGTTGGAGTAATGATGGATACTGTAATGAAGGAAAATTACCTGGAGCTTACATAGTTAGAAACTCACTCCATTATTAGGATTATGAATGGTACGAAGACTTGAAGGATGGAGATCTGAAAGAAGAAGCTTTAAGAAACAAAGCTATCATTGAAGGAATTATAAACGATGATGAGTCACGTTACGAATGACGAAAATGATAGCAACTTTATAATGATACAACCTGTTCATGGAATATGACATGATCATGAAGTTGATGAAAGACAAGAGATATGTAGTAATGAAACTCATGAGCTGCGTTTGCTATGTAAGAAGAGTCGTGAGAATGAAGTATTCATTTCGGAAAGATGAGAGTATGTTACGGTTAAAGAGATGAATACGAAGACTTTGACGAGTAAAGAAAAGATGCATGCGAGCTATCAAGGAAATCCTTTCGGCAGATGGACGAAGGATGGATGGTAATACAAGAATGAATGAAAAGAAGAAGGAAGGGAAAAGTTATACTTAAAGGTCTTCGCTGTAAACAAAATTGCTTCCTAGGAGACAAACCCGGATTGTTATTTATTTTTCGTGTCTGTCTTCCCAGACTTCAATACGGCGTATACGCTCTATTACCATTTGGCGTATTGATTGTTTGGACGTTATTAGTCCTTTATTTTTATGCAGTTTAAAAACATTATTGTCAGTCCTGTCAATACGACATATTCATGCACATGATACGGCGTATTCAACAGACTGACCCGTATTTAGATATTTTTTATAGGTTTCTCAATACGGCGTATTCCGGTTTATGGATACGGTGTATTGGTCTCTTGTACAGTTTTGTTTAGCTTATTTAAATTAACTGTAGGTACCAAGATAGGAATGCATCATTTTTCCTATATTTTGCACAGAACCTCACTACAAAGAAATCGACGAAGTTAGTGAAGTATCAATCATCTGGAATCCTATGTGTTATTATAGTCATGCTGGAATACATACGCATTTACAACACATATCCTTGCTCATAATACTGGACATGGCGAATCTATCGAGCAAAATATCAGGGGAGTTTCTTTTTCTAATTCTTTTAAATTCCCGTTTTTAATGTTTTATCTATACAACGAGGACGTTGTATAATTCAAGTGGGGGATGGGGCATTAGAATGTTATTGTTATTTTTTCACACTAAAATGCTTAAATTATGCTCAAATTAAAAAAATTCAAGCATACTTTTATGAAATTACTTGATACATAACCCGCACACAATAACCCTTGTTAGATATTGTGAGTTATTCGTTTCCAAATGTTTACCTAAAATTCCACAAAATATAAATGTGCCGGTGATGTTGTAGACTTTAGAACTTGGCTTGGTAAATCTATTCAAGACCACAATGATGAGTACTATGGATTTAGATGGAGTAACTTGTTTAAATGGGTAAATTTTTAGGATTACACCCAAAAAGCCTATACATGTTGCTTTATTAACTAACTACACTGGTTAGTTAACCCCCGTATAAACCCTTTGTTTACACTCACTATAAGAGTAAGATACCCCTAAAAAAATCCGCAGAGCCAATCCTTTAGGAATTACACCAACTATCTATTTCGTTACACCTTTACACCTTAGCCTACCCTGTTATATTATATCCATTTATCAGTTGCTAATTGCTTAAAGTGTAAATTATGTATTTCCCAAGTCTTGTGTCAATTTTCTATCTTTGGTACAGTTGAGAAGAAATTTACACATTGCAAATGGGAATGTATAAAGTAGTCAAAACTCATGTATTTTTACTGCCAACACAATTATTGGTACGTCCGAAGAACGAAGAATTACCGAAGGAATTATCCGGAGTTATTATGATCGTGAAGATGGTGAAATTACACCAAGTTTCGTAGTATAGCAAAAAAATAAAAATAAAAAAAATACGATCCACTTTGAAAATATTAATCCCCACGAAAAACTAAACCTATTCCACTAAGAAAATCATATATGCAATAAGTATTTTTAAAGATGAGTTCGGGTTTGATTCAAGTGTTTTCGGTTGATAAGTGGGTTTATCGTGGGTAGATAATCATTATTAGAAGCTTGGTTTTGTTGGAAAAGGTTCGGTTTTGGTTGTTGGGTTTGCGTCCGAACTCGGTCAAAAGAGGGGAAAGCCGAAAACATTTCGTGATTGGTTGTAAGTATTTTAATTACGTTGTCGTAATGTTATTCTTATTTTTGTATTGCGTTTTAATTATTGCATGTGATGGAATCCGAGAATCTTGAGTTAGACTAGATTAGAATTGATATTGGATGATAAAAATAAGCTAGTTGATAGCATTTCGAGGTTGTCGGAAGCCAAAATGTGGTTTTGATGGAGTTTTGAAAGTTTAAATTATGAGCTCAGAAAGTTTGGCTCTGGATTTCGAGGGTTGAGGAAATTATAAAAAATTTAACTTTTGATTTAAAAAATATCGATAGAGTTCAGTCCTATGAAACGTTTTGATAGATGGATGTTCTGTACCTCTTATAACAAAGATTTTGTGACCGAACGAAGTTTGGAAATTGTTATATAAAATTGACAGCTATTGTATTATATACTTGTTGTCCAGATTTTTGAATGGTCATTTCAAGCACTTTCGAGCCCATTTTTTTTAAGCCCTTATGCAAACACGGAAAGTTGTCCGGATGCGTTTCGCTTCTTGACATGTAAAATATATAATTTACACGTTTGAACGAAGAATTTAGACCAAAGCCGAGGGATAGATATAAATTATATATATTAAAAACTGCGCAGAAACTTGCAGGGGTATTTTTGTTATTTTCCTTCGAGTTTCGGGTCTCGGGTAAAACTAAAAAGTTGTCCGAAACATTGTTTTACATCAAAGTGCTTTAGAGTCCGAGTCGTGAAAATGTAATCTAGCGGGTCGTTTTGAACGGGTCAGATTTAAGGAAAAATATATATATTGAAAAGTTAAACGTTGACTTTTAAAAGTCAATTGGGTTAATATGAGACTTGTTGGATTTTATAAAGATGATAAACACTATTATTATTACGATCATGATATTTTGGGTTTGATGACTTTAATAAACGAGGACATTTCTAAAAAAAGAAACTTTATAATTAAGAATATACTAGCAGGGTACCCGCGCAATGCGGCGTCGGATACTATGTGACTATATTTTGCGATGAGCAAATGTTATCCGGTTAAACGATTTTCTAACAATAACTGTACAAACAAATACTAATTAAAATTAAAATAGGCAATAACAATCCAAATAATTTTCTTTTCCTATATTATTTAACTCATCGGCATCAACACACACCAGAAACCGATTATCTATTTAAATTCATAACATCAAATAACGTCACTTTTATAGCATCATTTATCCCATGTAATTAACCCATTTTGTATAATTATTGCAAAGAGTTGTTACTTAATCGTTCATATTTGAGAATTGCAGTAATTATGGAGTACTTAGTGAAAGTTAACTAAAAGGCACACATTTTGGAGCTTAAACGAAGATATTTTAAAGATTACTATTCTGACAACCAATAGGCCGTATCCATCAAGGAAGATACAGCGTATCTGTGCCTGAACCTCACCAAAGACCACGAAGGAAACAAGATCCATACGTTGTATCCAGAGAAGACCAATACACCGTATTGGAGATATAGAAGGTGAACATTCTGGAAGATATCAAACGTGGTCCCTACTCCAAGAAACCCCCAATACGCCGTATCCAACACTTTGGATACGCCGTATCGAAACCGACTTCAGACCTTATAAATAGAAAAATCAAAAATAAGTTTTAGGTGTGCAAAATCATATTCTTGATACTTAAACCATAAAATTCGATTTTTAGATGAGAAAAGAGCAGAAGAGGTCGAGCAACGCGATTAATTCCATAGGAGACAACGTGTAATTTCTTATACTCTTGTAATCGTTTAGTTTTTGGTATCATTCGTTAACTTGGTTAGTTTACCTTGGCTAAATCATTACTTTTGTATTAATTATGACGTTTAAAGGCTAATACCTTCGGGTATTAGCCATTTTTAGGAAGATCTTAATGTTTGGTTTGTTTATCTTGATTTTTAATTTATCGTTGAATTGCTTGTTTATGTTTATCATCATACTTGTTTACGTGCTTTTGTATGTGACCTATCATTCAACTGGATCTAGTGATACGGACCAAGTAATCTAGATACCGGGATAGCTCTCCATATAGTGATTTATACATCTAGAATAATAGGATCATAATTAATGATCTATCTTCACCCTGTGATTGTGAGCTTAGTTGGGCCATAAGGTGACCTTGGTATCAACAAGTACGTTCTAATCAATCGATAAAGACTTGGTTAGTGGACTACTAGTGTAAGAATTGCCATTAAGCAGTAAGTGGGTAAAGTCTCTATGAGCTAGGGTTTAACAAGATCACCATTGCCTTAATCCCTAAGATAGATTATAGTCAGCAAATAAGGATGCTTTATGCAGATGCGTTTAATTGTGACAAAATTCTACGTGTCTAGGTCTTAGGAAGAAGTAACGCCTAAGTCTTAAGAATGATATGCCGCCTCGAGATAAGTAATCATTACACTAATAAACAAACCAACATTCTGATTGGATTAATAATGGTTAATACAGTTTTCTATTATAAGGTTTGACCGCTCTTTTATTCTCTGTTAATTTTCTTACGTGGGTTAAAGTGTCTTGAATTGGTTTTAGTCATCACAAAACTTGTGCCAGTCTCTTAGGATGAAAACCCCATTTTCCATTAGACTTTGGATTAACATAGGTTTAGCATAGATTAGACTAAATTAGATTAGAAAAACTAAAGTATTAATAAATTGAAAGTGTTCCTCGCTCTTAGTGATCGACACCCTACATACCATGAAACTCCCATCGATCGGGTACACTGCCCGTGAAAAGTGTTGTTTTAGGTAAAGTCGGCAAAATATAAATTTAAAACTTAAAAGCATAAATTACACCTGCATGACAACACCATCAAGTTTTTGGCGCCGCTGCCGGGGAGTGAGAATTAATCTTGATTTTTATTTGATATTTTGGTTTTTAGATCAGATTAGATCTAACCCTTAGGATTAGTGTAGTTTAGATTTAGTTTATATTCATGTTTGTTTGGCAATTGTGTTTGTGTAATATGGCGTATTCAGTTCACTGAATACGACGTTTAAGTTATTTGACGGTTTTCTGCCCTAGTAAGTTCATTACAGGATGGACGACCCGAACATTACTATGGAAGAATACATCAGGCTCGAGGAAGAAAAAGCTCGAAAACATAGGAAAGTGTTTGTTAACCGACCTTCTTAGGGGTTAATTATATATCAATTATAGTATACGTATTCCGAAAGACTCAAAGAAATTCCTTTTGACCAAAGGAAAATCAAAAATCCCCCGGGTCGTTTCCCAACGAGGCGTGAATTGAAGATCGGTCGAGTTTGTGATCGTGTTTTTGAATGATTTGAAAGATTTTTGGATTGGTTTTCTATTTCTACTATTAAAATGCAAAAACGAGTAAAGAAAACCTAAAAACGAAAGCAAGTAAGGATTTAAACCTAAAAAACGAGAACGGGATCCAAACCTGTTCTTTAAAAAACGAAATTGTGAAATTTTGACCCTACAAAAGCAAATTTAATTTTCCTAAGTGCTAAATGATAAAATAAAATTAAAAAAAAAGAATTATATTTTTTTGACTTTTTAATAATTTTTTATGAATTAAAAACAGTTTTAAAAAGAAAAATTAATTAAAAATAGTAAACTTAATGAAAAAAATCTAATTTTTTTTTTGAGAAAATACTTTAAGCTATGAAAATCCTAGGAAAAATACAAACTTCGACAAACAGCTTATAAATAAGCCGTAAATAAGCCCAAAAGGGCTGAATGCTTAACAGGCTAAAAAGCCCTTAAATAAACTGACCCCTTGGGGATTTTTAACCGAAAACAATAGTCCCAAGGCGCACGCGGTACATGTGTGTGGAATCAGTGACGGGTTGAATTTGGTTGAGGTTGAGGGTTCGAGCCTTACTCATCCTCGACTTCCCAATTTCCCCGTTTTTGCTTTTTGCAAGTTTTCTTTTTGGAAAAGCTAGAATAAGCAGAAATATACAACTTAAAAATGACTTTTTTTTAAAACTTAAAAATAAGCACAGATTAAGCACTTGAAACCTGACATTAGCTTATTTACACTAAAAGGGCTTAAGGCATAAACTATGGGCATTTTAGACTCAACTAAGTAAAGTAAATAGCAAAATAAGCTACGACAGATAATAAGTTACACCTAATAAGCAATATGGAACAAAAATAAACACAAACAATAAGCTAAGCTAAATATGACAACAGTGCTAAAAGGCTTAATTACTTAAAAAATTTAAACTAGAAATGATAATATGCTCTAAATAAGCTAACTAAGCTAAAAAGACTTAAAAGCTGACCTAATTAACTAGACTAAACCTAAAATAAGCAATTCCAATAAGCCAAAAGCTCAAATAAGCAATTAAGCTATTTGGCCAAATCTGTTGATCAAACAGCCTAAGGGGCACTCTTTGGGCTAAATTTTTAAGCCCTTAGAGGATCCTTATGGGAATGGGGCTTATACTAGCTTAAAGATTGGCCAAGGGGCTTTCTAAAACAGCAAATAAAACAAAGTTTGAAAATCAAATGAGCTACTAAAAGAGCTTATGAAAAGTGCAGGACACAAAGATTGCTATTTTTTTGGTTTTTTTCTAAAAGACAGACTGGCATAAGCAGTCCTAAAAATAAGCAAGAAAATAAGCTCCAAAATGAAAAACAAGTTAAAACAGATGGATTTCACTAACAAATGAGCTTATGCTCAAAATTTTAAAGGCTAAAAACAATTTTAAGTTACTAAAAATTGAAAATGAAAAATGGTTGATTTAGGCTAAAAGACACTTAAGAAAACTTTGACAGATTTTTAATAAAACACAAGTAAACTAAAAAGATTTCTAACTACTGCATTAGATACTTGAAAAAACACAAAACCAAGACTCAAAAGATGGTTTTTAAATAAGCTCTTATGAAACTGTTGTCGCCACATTTTCAAAGGCAAATTTTGTAGAAAAAAAAGCTTTAACTTAAAAACAACTTTTTAACTTAAAGCTTTTGGTTGAAATCAGATGGGAAATCAACTCAAAAGGGCTGGTTAAGGTTGGCCCATAATGACTCCAATGGGTTTTTTTTAACCCAATATGACCCACTTTCACCCCTTGACCCCACCCCTTTAACTTTATGAAATCCTTTTTAAAACTGATTAAGAGAGTTTTAAGTTAAGGTTTTTGAAAACAGATGACCAATAAGCAATCTTACACAACTTAAAGCAATATTCAAGACTTCATCATAGCCATCCAAATTGAGTGTCCTCCAAGCCAATTAATCTAAACCCTTCATTCTTTATCTTTGTCTTATCAACGAATCACAAACAAGAGGATTGCCAGCGTGTGTTTGTTATTTTTGGTGTGGGGTTTGGGTTTAACTTTGTCATGTTGCAGGGAAGGAAAGTAACAGATGAGGGAGATGATGAATAGTGCTTAGGGCGGGAATTGGTTTATGGTTTGATTTGTGTCGTAATTGGCCCCTGAGTTCGGTATTTGTTTGCATCGTTAGTCCTTAAAGGACTAACAACGTTAGTCCTTAAAGGACTAACAACGTTAGTCCTTAAGGACTAACGATGTAAAGGGTATAGGTGTATTGGGTCTGGTTAATTGTTTTAGGCTTTTGTGGTTTAAAAGGATTTATAAAACTTTAAGGCTTATAAGTCTTCATAATGTTTTAATGGGCTGACTCAGCCCATTAGATGGGTACGGGTCGGCCCATTTAACATTTCTTCAATATCGCCTTCGGCTTTGAATTTTAACTTTGTCGGGGTTGACTCTTTGGTTGACTTTGACCTTGACTTTTTGACTTTGGCTTTTTCACGCTCTTCCATTCTGTGCTCGGTTTTGTCCGTTTTGGCTTTGTTTTTAGTCTTTTTGTCAGATATCCGTTTCCTGCATAATATAAGTAAAAACATACAAATACAATGTATTTTTGGTACGTTTTTGGTCATTTAAATCCGGTTTTAAAGGTCAAAGGTATGTGTATTTAGGCACATACCAAAATCCCCCATACTAAAATATTACCGTGTCCTCACGCAATGCTATAAGTAAACACTTAAGAAAACTAAGACCCTCAATCCCCCTCGACTAATAACATCGAAAAGTAGCTAAGTGTTCATCGAGGGGAATTAAAGAATCAATAGTTTAGATAAGCCCCGTTTTGACCATTTTTTATATTTACACTAACTACCACTAATATTTTTGTATTTTTCCTTTTTCTCTTTTTCTCAACTAACTAACATGTTTGACTTTCGTTATTTTATAACTTTTAGGGATCATAGAACAAGAAACATTTCAATCCTAAAATGCCCCAAAAAGGATAAATTCATCGTACCCGACTTTTAACTTATTCTAAACCAAGCTTAAAATGAAATCACCGTTAAATATAAGTTAAGATGCTAACACTACTCATATTTGCAACTTGTGAACTTTTCACTCCCGACAATTATTATATATTAGGTTGAATGTGCTTATTTTGATTTATCTGGATCACGTTTTAAAAAATTCTATGCTTACATTCCACCCGGAGAATCATGAGTTTGAAGGAGAGATCATCATTAGCGACTTTCGTCTCGGCACATCCCAACCTTGCGGCTAAGTGACCAGGCTTTTGACACCCCACAGAGACTAGTATCGGGACTCACGGACCTTCGGTTTCAAAAACTCTTTAGGTTCCCGTTTTTCTATGCTTATTTAGAAAAACTTAAAATGAAATAGTCTTAGTTCGAAGGCATATTTAAATTTAAGAAAAAGAGATTTTCCCTATATTTATTAAATCACATTATTTCAAACTTAGCATTAATATAACAATGATACAATGTAAATCTTCGACCTTTTGGAAGGCTGCAACATCGGTTGTGAGCAGGCAAGATGCAGCAAACATTTATCGGTCTTGGATTATAATTCTTACTATAGGCCTTTTTTAGAAGGCTGCAACATCGGTTGTGAGCCGGCAAGATGTAGCAAACTTTTATCAGCCCACAGTTTATAATTATTATTCATCATTCATTCATTTTTTTCTCTCTCTTTTTTTTAACTTTATACCATGATATAGAGAAGACTTCTTTTTGGGAAATTTAAGTATAAATTTGAACTAAGACAAAAAATATTATTGACTACATCTCAAAAATTGCCGATTTAAGTTTAATTTTCAAAAATAGCACGTATTATTAGTCCGGTTAGGAGCTTATAGGAGAAAAAGCCACAAATTACACACATGAGCTCTTAAGATTTCCAAATAATCCTTGTTTAGCATCCAACTCGTACTTAACTCTATCATTTTTCGTTCTTCGCAAAGATCCGCGAACGCTTAGTCTAAAAGTTAAGGAACAAGCTATAGCTCAACACGCTCGATCGAGTCAAAATTTATTCTTATTCTACCCAGCAGGAAAGTCAAAATTGTGACAAAACACTTATTTTTTTTTTGAAATTTTTTAAATTTTTTCATTTTTTTGGCATTTTGGTGGTAAAAACGGGATTACGTGAAAACAACGACTGCAGGCATAATCAAATTGATAGATCCCCCCCCCATACTAGAACTAAACATTGTCCGCAATGTTTTAAGAAGGGTCTCCACGTAAATCCTAAGCCGTTTATTAAGTATGCTTAAAGATAAACATTAGTCGATAAGATTTGGATATTGGATTCCCAAATGAAGCTGAGGATTTGAAGCTCTTGTGAACGAAGGACAAAACCGAGAGCACGAGAGGCTTCAAAAATCCGGGAAATCCTGGACATACAACAACACAAACACGAAACACGGATAATGGAAGAGGCGAGCCGCCTCACAACAACAAAACACTTATTCATTACTACATAACTTAGCATACTACTACTACGGTTATACTAGGATAAGCATGGGTTGCCACCCACGAAGCGCTTGTTTAACGTCACTTAGCTTGACCCGACCCCCCATACTTGAGCTTGTCAAGGGGGATAGAAATGGAGACACGGAACATCCAAAACTCGGATGTCCTCTCCATAAGAGCAAGGAAAAATCTCCATCAGGCTTTCAAAATTTTTAATGACTTTGAAAGCTTTAGAGTCCCGATAAGATAATTCTAGGAGAAGAGAAGTATGAACTCCTTTAGAAGTTAGAATCCCGGGGTTGAAAACTTTTTCCTCATTTTCGAATGAAAACGAGAGTAGAGTTTCAGACCCGGGAACTTCTTTTTGGAAAGGAAGTTCATAAAGAGG
Organism: Tanacetum coccineum; assembly: GCA_026074375.1. NCBI lineage: Eukaryota > Viridiplantae > Streptophyta > Magnoliopsida > Asterales > Asteraceae > Tanacetum > Tanacetum coccineum. The sequence continues at coordinate 42,412 of BQNB010001554.1, read as the reverse complement.
AGGATTAAAATCTTCAATAATTAAAGAAGCAAAAGATATCTTCTTTACATTCTTATCCGGTGTTGCACAGTTGGTAACTTCAAAATGGCTCTTATGAATGAGTATACCCGGATTAAATACCTTGTCCTCGTTGTTGGTCGAAGACAAAGTATCAACCTCGGAAAAACCCTCATAGAAAACCAAGTCACACTCGGGGGAATGAAGGAAATCACTTGATCCAGGAAGATCAAGTTCATCAATCAAGATTTTAGAATCTTTGATTTTTTCTTCCTTGGAGTCAAAAGGATCATCATAAGTATCATCATTAACGATCTTAAAAAGTTCATCATCATAATCATCCCATAATGGTGGTGATGAGTAATCAAGAGCATGTTCATCGGTGAACATCTCAGGAATGGTATCAACAAGATTGTCATCAAAAGAATCAACCGAATCTTCGAGAATAGAATCCATTTCCTTGATAGGATCATGGTTAAGCAAATACTCTATTTCTCGAAAATCGGATTCGGCATCAAAGGGAAGGTCATCATTTCCCGGTGGAAATGTGATATGAGTGAGTTCATCGGCGAACTCCTCAAGAGAATAGTCGCTAGTCTCAGAAATCGGGAGACTAGGTGAAGAATAAGTGGTACTGCCACTTAAAGAATTATGAAAAGGATGGAGAGGAGATGAAGGATTACTATTTCCCGGTAGAAATGAATCACTTGAGAGATAAGCTTCGAATTCTTCCTAAATTAAATCACTTTCTTCGATGGAAGTAAGCGTGGGGGAAGAAGAAGACTTGGTCACGGTTTCTGAAATTGGAGTAGGAATGCCACTCAATGGATTATCATGATATGGAGGGAGATCTTTGGTTTTATTAAGATTTATAAAGTTCTCAATAATGTCTCCCTCAGGATCAAAGATATCATCATTAACTTCCGGCGAAGTTAAGTCGGTATGAGAAGTGAGAGAAGAAGTGGGATTGCCACTTGGATGATTTGTTGCAAACAAATCTTTAAGAATTTCCTCATGTGAAACATTATAGACATCAATCATGTTGATTGATTCTTGATGAGGTTGGGTTGAATAGCTTGAAGTGTCATGTCTCATATTCAAGGTTAATCTTTCATTACCGTCACGAAGAATCATTTCTTCTCCATGAACGTCAATCAAAGCACGAGCGGTCCGTAAGAAAGGTCTTCTCAAGATGAGGGGGACACGAGGATCGCTTTCATAATGAACGATGAAAAAATCAGCAGGAAATGTGAACTTTCCAACCAGAACAAAGACATCTCTTGCAATTCCAACCGGAGTGCAAATCTCACGATTAGCAAGTTCAAGAGTCATTTGGGTGGAAATAAGCTCTGGTAAACCCAACTTTTTTCTACACCGAGAGTGGCATCAAGTTGATGCTAGCACCTAGGTCAGCTAGGGCTTTGCACTTGAGCTCACTAAAACCACACGGAATGAGAAATTTCCCAGGGTCTCCTAGTTTTTCGGGTAACTTCTTGAGGATAACCGCTGAGCAATTTTCATTAAAGGGTGTATTTTCCAATTCTAAAAGTTTCTCCTTGTTGGAAAGGAGACTTTTAAGCATCTTTTGGTATTTTGGAATAAGAATCAAAGCATCGGCAAGAGAGATGTTGATGTGAAGTTGTTTGAACATTTGCCAAAATTTGTGAATTTGGACTTCATCTTTCTCTTGCCGTTTTTCTTGGTTTATTCTTGATGGATAAGGGATATGAGGATGACGAGGATCCCTTTGGTGAACCACATAATTTCTTTGAGAAAGAGGTTTAGCTTTTTGGACAAGAGGAGGTGGGACCTTAATGGTAAACTCACCATGTTCCGGGTCCGTTAAAGTCTCCTCAACACGTTCATCCTCCTCCGGATTAATGAATGGAGGAGGCATAGGAACGGAAGGTCCATCAAGAACTAGACCACTTCGGGTGGTAATGGCTTTCAAATCACCTTTTGGGTTAGCAACGGTGTTGCTAGGGAGAGATCCCGAACCCGAGGTAGAAGCGGTGTTCATCTGAAAGAAACTAGCCATCATGTTCTTAAGCTCGTTTGTTTGGTTAGACATCGAAGTTTGAATCGAATTTTGCATTGCATTCCTTAACTCATTTTTCACATTGTTAATTTGAGTTTGCATGGCTTTTATATTAGCCTCATTTTGTTTTCTTAAATTTTTCCAACTCACTTAAAGGAACACTTTGATTTTGTTGAATTGGAGCTTGATAGGTTGCATTTTGATTGAAATTATTTCCTCGGTTATATCCTTGAGGTTGGCTAAACCGGTTTTGATTATTTTGCACGTTTTGTTGAGCAAAACCCGGTGGTCTAGTTTGATTAGCCACACCTGGAGGACGATAACCGGAATAACACCTCGTTATAGTTAAACATGCGGCTGCAGAACGTATCCTTGAATATTTATCCGTAATTCTGAGAAAGTTGTTGCCATCGGCCCAGGTTGAGACACTGATAGTATAGAATGTGCACCACGCAAGTAACACCATATTTTACTCAACGGTTTTTTTACGGAAGCTGGAGGTGGGGTTGCTTGAAATTGTTTTAGAATAGCCGTCATGGCGGTAGTCATAGCACTCGTTTGCTGATTTACTGCATGAGTAAGTTTGGCTATATCGGAGGAAGAAGAAGAATTAACATCACTTGATTTCACTTGAGAAACAATCGATTTGTTTCATGAATTACGGACTTTAGATTTGTTTTCTATAATCGTCAACACATCTCGAGTACTTCTTTCCAATACGATTACCATCGGCGGGTAGAATGCTAGAATCTTTGGTTTGGGCAGGGTTCAAGGCATTGCTAGGAAAGTATCAAGTGGTGCAATTCGGTGGAAAACCATAATGAGGGACAAGCACGAAGGAGATCTTTGTACCGATCCCATGCCTCATGAAACGACTCATCAAACTTTTGTTGAAAGTTGGAAATTTCATTTCGGAGATTTGTCGTTCTTGAGGGAGGAAAGAATTCATTAATGAATTTGGAAACAAGATCTTCCCAAGTGAGAATAGAACGAGGGGGTTCTTTTTCGAGCCAACGATGGGCTGCCCCCGCAAGAGAGAATTGAAAAAGCATGAGCTTAATCGCTGAATTAGGCACATCCTTGTATTTTATTGTGGAAGTTATTTTGTTAAACCAACGAATGTGATCATGAGGATTGTATTTCTCAAGTCCGAAGAATTGGTCCGAAAGTCATCATATTAATGAGACTATGCTTGAGCTCGAAATGCTCAGCAAGAATTGGTGGAACCACAATTGCCTCTGCATAACCCTTGGTGGGTGCACGGAGCAATTCCGCCATAGTACGTTGATCGGCCATCGTAACTACGGAAGATTCTTCAAGAGAAAAAGGTTGTTTTGAACGTCTACGGTTTACCACGTTTTTCGGGTTGTAGAGTAGGAAGGAGGATTGTATGGAAGGTTTCACAATGAAATTAGAGAAAGAACGGATCGCATCACCTGAAACAGTAGCCTAGTAAAAAATCCAAATTTTTTTTTGGTTTTTCAATTGATTCACAATTTATTTTAACGGACAAAACGAGATCGAATAACTTAAACCAATAATCGACAAGCTTCACGGTAGCTCTTTAAAATAAGAACGCACAAAGGAGCGGAGAAGTAGGAAAGCGCGAAGCTATTAAAAACCTTTCTCCTTTAGGGTCGTAGTTCCTCGGAACAACCCTGCTTAAACCCCTCTTATAGTTTGTTAAACTTTTAAAGGTGAGTCGTACGTCGCAAGTGACACAAAGGCAAGTTTTGAATCTTTTGTTTGGGAACTTATTATGATAATGCTTAAGTTGAGAGCATTATACTGATGATGATTTTTATTTCTTGATTAAGGACATTTTTTTTATGTTTTTGATTTTTTCTTGATTTTATCTTATACTAATACTAATAAAAGAAAATGAAAAATATTTTTGTATTTTTGAATTTTTATAAATAAAAGAAAATATTCACAAATGGGAATGAGAACTTCACGAGGGAAGGGTCTTCAAAAACTAATCTTCAAACGTAGACACGAAAATCGCACACACCTCCCCGGCAGCGGCGCCAAAATGATAACCGACCTTCTTAGGGGTGAATTATATATCAATTATGGTATACATATTCCGAAAAACTCAAAGAAATTCTTTTTGACCAAAGGAAAATCAAAAATCCCCCGGGTCGTTTCCCAACGAGGCGTGAATATAGATCGGTAGAGTTCGTGATCGCGTTTTTGAATGATTTGAAAGTTTTTTGGATTGGTTTTCTATTTCTACTATTAAAATTCAAAAACGAGTAAAGAAAACCTAAAAACGAAAGCAAGTAAGGATTTAAACCTAAAAAAAACGAGAATGGGATCCAAACCCGCTCTTTAAAAAATGAAATTATGAAATTTTGACCCTACAAAAGCAAATTTAATTTCCCTAAGTGCTAAATGATAAAATAAAATTTTAATAAAAGAAGAATTATATTTTTTTGACTTTTTAATAATTTTTTATGAATTAAAAACAGTTTTAAAAAGAAAAATTAATTAAAAATAGTAAACTTAATGAAAAAAATCTAAAAAATTCTAGAAAGTAGCTTAAAGAGTGCTGATTCTATGAAAAATAAAAAGGGCTTACCAGCTTATTGGAATAAGCTGGTAATAAGCTAAAAGTGGTTGAATGCTTAAAAGGCTAAAAGGACTATAAAGAATAGATTTTGCAAAGGTAAACTGAAAAAGACCCAAGGGCGAGTGTGTAGTGCAGTGTGTGTGTAAAGGTTGAGGGTGTTGAGGTCCAATGTTCGAACCTTGCTCACCTTGGACTTCCACCATCCTATTTTTTTATTTTGCAAATTTTTTTTATATACAAGCTTTAATAACTTAAAAATAAGCACTTTTAATAAAAACAACTTTTTTATAAACCACAAATAAGCACTGAAATAAGCTAAAAACTGGCTGAAATGGCTTTTTACACTAAGTACCTAATGGCTTAAACTGTTTGGTCTTTTAAGCACAAATAACCTAAGGTGAAACAATAATAAGCACTAACAGATAAGCTCCTACATCTAATAAGCAAATGTGAACAAAGATAAGCCAAGAAATCAGACAGAAAAGCTTTAAAAAGCTATAAGCACTTTTTGCTAAAACTCGCAGGTAAACAGCCTAAGGGACCACTTTTGAGCTTATTTTTAAGCTCTTTAATGGAACCTTATGGGCTTAAGACTTATATCACTTAAAAGCAGGTACAATATGCTACCTAAAACAACAATTAGAAAACATTTTGAAAATCAAATGAACTTGAAAAAGCTTGATGAAAATGCTGATTGCACTCAGTAAGTGCTGATTTTTGGTTTTCTTCAAAAACAACTAGGCTTATGCAGCCTATAAAATAAGCTAGAAAATAAACTTTAAAATGAAAAATAAGTTAAAACAGATGGGGTTTGACCTCCAATGAGCTTATGCTTAAAATTTCAACTCCTAAAAACTATTTTAACTGACCTAAATTTGAAAATGAAAAAGGAACTTTTGAACTTAGAAAAAGACTTGGTAACTTTGACAGATTTTTGCAAAAACAAAAGTAAACTTAAAGAGAACTATACTACTGCATTTAGGACTTAAGAACAACACAAAAACTAGTTTTAAAACCTGGTTTAGAAAGCCAATTCAAATGAGAACTTGAAAACAGTTTTGAACTAACAGTTTTAAACAACTTTTAGAAAAACCTTAAAACAAGCTTTTAACTTTAAAACTTTTTCAAAAACTGATAAAAACTACTCAAAAAAAACTTGTACAAGATTGCAAAATGACCCAAATGGTTTTAAGACCACTTTTGACCCTTTTTGCCTCTTATCCCAAACAGTCCTTTAAGTTCTTAAATCCAATTTTTAAGCTACTTTTTACTGATTTAAGCTAAATAACTAGAAAACAGATAGCAAACTATGACTAATAATCACTAAAAAGCAATAAAGACACAAAAATAAGTACTAAAAATAAGCAAATAAGCATAAGCAGTATAAAGGCTATTTAAGGCAGTTTCAAAGCAAAACACATACAAATGACATATAAGCAATAAATAAAGATAAATAAGCATAAAACAACAATTTTAAGCAAGAATAAGCAGGAAATAAACAAAGATAAGCAAGATAAATAGTAAATAAGCAAAGCTACAGTAAATTGCTAAAAATCTAAAAATGAAACTCACAAGTGTTCAAAGCTTTTTGTGAATGATTTAAGGACCCAATTCAGTCCAAAACCAACCTATATGCTTCCTATGAAGCTCTAAACCAAGGCCACCCACAATCAACCTTGCTCCTTGCTCTTGACAGATTTTGGTTATTTTTTGTGATTTTCTTAAAATTTTAAGACAAAATTTAAAACTTGCTTTTATGTAAGCTTTTGATGGTTCAAAGGCTTATACAAGAACTTAAAACAGTATTTAAAAGGCAAGTAATGTAAAATGACAATATTAAAAAAAACACTTAAATTTCATTAACTTGAAAAATAAAATTACAATGCTTTAAAGTAAAAGACAGTAATTATAAGACAAGTATTTAAAATGCAGTATTAAATGGACTAATTTTGTTAATACAATAATGGACTTAACAAAAATTCGACAAAGGAAAAATGAGCTACAATGGCCCTACTTATACTAAGATACTTCAAGCTTGGGGTCTTCTTGTGCTGGTGTGTTTGTTGTGTGAGTAGAGTAGCCAAAGTTGATCAAAGCCCTTGATCTTTCTTGGAGCCCAATCCCATCAATCTTGACCCTTGATTGTTCATCAGCCAATGAAAATAAAGGGGATTGCCAAGGTGGCTATGGAGTGTAGTGAGGTGGGGTGAGTAGTTTGAGAGTGATGGTTTTGGCTGATGGTACAGTAAACGAGGGATAGTGACAGGGATGGTTAAACAGGGGTTTTTGGCGGTAAAAATAGTTTGGGTTTAACAGGGTAGAAGTTTGGGGTTTTGGCAAGTTTAGTCCCTCAAGGTTGTATGTTTGATTGCATAGAAAGTCCTTGTGGTGTATATGAGTTTTGAGGGTTGGCAAGATAAGCCCCTCAGGTTGTATATCTTTGTTGCACCAACAATCCTTAAAGGGACTAACAGAGTTAATGTTAAAGGGTTGGGCTGTTATCGTTTGTTATAAGGGATTTTGGGCAATAGTTTGGGTCGGTTTGCTTTAAGCTTATACTTTGGGCTTAAATAAGATTTAAGTCTTATAAGTCTTGTACATAAATGCTTAATGGGCTGACCCAACCCATTAGATGGGTACGGGTGGGTCCATTAAGTATTTCTTCGGTATTGGCTTCGGCTTTGACCTTTGACTTTTATGGGGTTAACTTTGACTTTGACTTCTGTTGACTTTAGCTTTTTCACGCCTTTCCATTCCGTGATCGATTTTGTCCGTTTTGGCTTGATTTTTTGTCATTTTGTCGGATATCCGTTTCCTGCACAATATAAGTGAAAACATACAAATACAATGTATTTTTGGTACATTTTTGGTCATTTAAGTATGTTTTTTAAAGGTCAAAGGTATGTGTATTTAAACACATACCAGTGTTTAACTGGGAAACTGCTAAGTATGGTAAGATCTGGTATGATGAAGACGTTCTCGACCTCAGATCCGTTGAAACTGAAAACCCAGCTATAGTCTTCAATGATAGTTTGACATCAAATGAAACACCTTTTTGTGAACCCACGGTAAGTTATCTTAACAATAACAAAATTGACTTTAGAATATCATTTGAAGAATCCGACGATGAAGATTACACGGTAGTTTTTGACAAAAACTCGTTTTCATATAAAATAATTTCTACCAATGATTTGAAAACGAATTCGGAAAACGATAACGAAAAAGTCAATAATCCTTTATTTCCATCACCCGAGCCTTCAGTTAGTTGTATTGATGATTTAGACTTCTTTAAAGATTTTGAGTGTATTTAAACACATACCAGTGTTTAACTGAGAAACTGCTAAGTATGGTAAGATCTGGTATGATGAAGACGTTCTCGACCTCAGATCCGTTGAAACCGAATTCCCAGCTATAGTCTTCAATGATAGTTTGACATCAAATGAAACACCTTCTTGTGAACCCACGGTAAGTTATCTTAACAATAACGAAATTGACTTTAGAATATCATTTGACGAATCCGACGATGAAGATTACACGGTAGTTTTTAATAAAAACTCGTTTTCATATAAAATAATTTCTACCAATGATTTGAAAATGAATTTGGAAAACGATAACGAAAAAGTCAATAAGCCTTTATTTCCATCACCCGAGCCTTCGGTTAGTTGTATTGATGATTTAGACTTTTTTAAAGATTTTGAGAATGAAATTCCAGCCATTGTTTACAATGATGCTCTAACGTCTAAATCAGATTTCTCAACTGAACCCACTTTATGCCCTCAACATATCGATAAATTTGATTTGAAAGATGAAACATCATTGTCCGAATATGATGAAGTGGAACAAAGCATTTTGTACTTTAGTGATCTATTCCCTTTCAACATAGTTTATCCCGATGATCAAAAATCGGATAAAGGAAACGATGAAAATGAAATCGATATGATACAATCTTCGAGGGGTAATGAAAATACAAATAAACTTCTTAAAGAAAGTCATGATAAAATCAGAAAAATTTTCATTATGGGAAGTTTTGTCATGGAATTAAATGAAAATATCGTGGCTTGGAATCATTTTGTCAACGGGATATTATTCAATCTTATTAAGAATTTGTATGTGCCGTTTGGCATTCTGTTCGACCCTAAACGGTATTATAAGGATGGTGATTGAGCAAGAATGTTGCGGAGGCCAAGGTACGTTTTTCTTACTTTGTTAAATCTAGGAAAAATTGGTCTCCAAGAAAGGATACGGCGTATTAGGTTAAAACCTATACGGCGTATCCACTGTCTTTACATGTGTTGACTAAGTCAACAAATTCGCCCAATATGGCGTATTTATCAAACACCAATACGGCGTATCGAGTCTGGGCATAAAAGCCTAATTAATACGCCAGATTGAGTTTTACCACACTTTTTTCACTCTCATAAACAAAAGCTTTTACTGTAAACAATTCTTTGAGATTGTTGTTGTTTTGGTTCATAATCACCCTCTTCCTTATCTCAATCGTACAGTAATATGTTTTCCCCTTTTCCTTTTGATTTTTAATCTCGAATTGAATTAAAACAAGGGTTAGGGTTTCGATTTTAGTCTTTATAAGGTTATACCCCTTCGCCTAGGCTTATTTAGGACCATCTTATTCCCTGCATATAACTGAGAGTTTTTGAGAATTGTTAAATGGGTCAAAATAGGTAAAAAGGGAATCCCCTTTTTGTTTTTAAATTGCAGAGCAATATGGCGTATCCACTCAAATGGATACGGCGTATTGACTCTATTTCACCCAGACTTAAGACCTCAATACTGCGTATTCAATAAAATGAATACGGTGTATTGACATGAAAAAGACCCTGCTTTTAGATTCCCATATGCCGTATTAGTTTCTACCTATACGACGTATTAACTGTATTGATCTTTATTGGGCGTATCCACTTATGAATATGCCATATCCACCATCAGAAGAAAATGTCTAAAATTCTATAATCTTTGTACTATTCTTGTTGATTTTGCAGATATGGCACCTCTACCACCACGTGATCAGAGACACCTATGACTTTGTTATCAGGTTGAAGGATACAATGAGGAGATAGTGCACGATTTTGAGTAGAGGCTCGAGACTATATTCGGAACTAGATTTTGAGGGATTAACTCCGGACATGAGGCTGGATTTGGCCGAGAGCATGAGGATGGTATACATTGGGGACGATGGGTAGGAGGTATTTGTGAGTCACGCTTGGAGGAGATTGTTTAGGATCCGAGCACCTTTAGTTTAGGAGTTTATACTCGAGTTCTTCAGCACTTGTAGGATCGGGGACGAGATGGGGTTAGATGTGGCTGGTACTCTATGTTTTCAGTTAGCAGGTGTTAGGCGTAGTATGACTTGGAGGCAGTTTATTCTAGCTCTAGGTTTGCATACTGCTAAGGAGATGGCAGAGGACGGATTTGGTGTGTACTGGTCAGGGAGTGAGAGATTGATCCCTGATAAGGGGGATCTTAGTGATTATTGGGTTGAGATTTCTTCTGGCAGGGACTTTTTGAGAGGCGCTCCCTCGTATACTTACATCAGAGATCCGGTTCAGAGGTTGTGCCACATGTTGATCTCTTACAACTTTTCTATGAAGGGGCAGGCACCCGAAAAGGTGACTGCCACTGACCTATTCTATCTTCGTAGCATGGACCGAGGGGCAGCTAACGTCCCGTATCTATTAGCACAATATTTTTTTTAAGCACGCTGAGGGGAGGAAGAGCGGTGCTAGGTTATTAGGATGTCATTTTATAGGGCATCTTGCTCATCACTTTGGTCTGGTGAGTGATGATGAATTGAGAGGATTATCAATTGTGGCTCGTGAGTTACCGTTGATTGACATAGGTGAGCTTGTTAAGCTCAACATTTGTATGGAGATAGGAGATGACTGGGCTTGGGTAGCCCCAGGACCAGAGAGGCAGCAGGTTGCTGCGGCTGGTGCCCCTAAGGCCGCTAAGGATGCTCTTGTAGTAGATGAGGGTGCTCAGGCTGATCCAGCACCCGTACAGGCACCTCAACTGCCACCACCACCTCTAGCTGCGGGTAGGACTATGCCCCCGAGATTAGGGAGGCTTAAGTAGGAGATTCAGGGACTACGTAGTGAGGTTAGGATTTTACGTGGACTTGTGGAGAGTTCAATGACCGACCAGGGTAGAGTCTCCACATGGATGATTAGCTGTATGACGTAGCTCATGAAGGCTAGCGGGTAGACTTATTAGGCGTTTGATGGGACTTTTTGAGGTAGCTCACTAGTTGTTTTCGAGAAACACACCAGACAGAGGACTAGCGAGGCCAGCACTTCCGCAGCTCCCCAGCAGCCAGACCCATGATCCCTTTATCCTTTATCTTTTGATTTTATCCTATATACATTTATATCATTTGTATCATGTTGTACCTAAACTTAAAATTACTTATCTTTTGTCATATATATTATGGTATGACATTTTGACTTGTTTATGCGTGATAGAATCAAGCCTGGCAGTAAGTTTAGCACCATAGTTTGTGAATATGTTACGGAACCAAGCAGGATATCCAAATCAAGAGCAGAATTAAGAAGAGAAAGTGTTTACAAGAGTGTGGTAGCTGAAGAAAAGTCTAACTTAAAGACTTCGCTGTAAAAAAAAGTGCTTCCCGGGAGACAACCCGGATTGTTATTTATTTTTATCGAGTCTGTCTTCCCAGACATCAATACGACGTATCCGCTCCATACCATACGACGTATTGAATGTCTGGACGTTATCAGTCCTTTATTTTTATGCATTTTAAAACATTATTGTCAGTTCTGTCAATACGGCGTATTCATGCACATGATACGGCGTATTCAACAGACTGACCCTTATTTAGATACTTTTTACAGGTTTCTCAATACGGCGTATTCCAGTTTATGGATACGGTGTATTGGTCTCCTGTACAGTTTTATTTAGTTTAGTTTAAATTAATCGTAGATACCAAGATAGGATTTTGCATGTTTTTCCATTAATTTACACAGGACCTTGCTTAAAGAAAAGAAATCGACAATTTTGGTGTAGAATCTACGACCTGGAAATTTTGAAGTGTTGGAGTCTTGAAACCTCAAGATGGTTGTTCAACACAAATCTTGCTCATAAACTCAACATGGAGAATCTACCGAGCAAAATATCAGGGGAGTTTCTCATTCTAATTCTTTTTAATTCCCGTATTTAATGTTTTATCAATACAATAAAGACGTTGTATAATTCAAGTAGAGGGATGGGAATTAGAATGATACTTGTCCTAGTTTTCACACTAAAATGCTTAAATTATGCTCAAATTTAAAAAAATTCAAGCATACTTTTGTGAAATTACTTGATACATAACCTGAACACAATAACCCTTGTTAGATATTGTGAGGATTTAACCTTATCCGTTTCTAAATGTTTACCCAAAATTCCACAAAATATGAGTGTGTCGGTGATTCTTCGTAAACGACTAGTCGAGTAATTGTATATATAAGTATTCACGTCGGATAAAAATTACTTTAGGAGAAGTAATTATTTATCTTTCGGATATCGTGTTCCAACGAGAGATGAATTTGAAATTCACGAAAGCGTTTTGTTTGATACTTGATTGCCAAATATTTTTGTTTTTGGTTTAAAACTAAATATAAAATAAAACTAAGCTAGATTATACTAAATAGCAAATAAGCAAAGCAATTAAACAAAGAGATATATATATAAAAAGATATGCTTACTAAGTGAAATGTTTAGATCCTTAAGTGTGATTTAACTATATAATTGAGTCCTTATTGATGAATCAATACCTTTCAAATAAATTATCTTCTCACAACGTTGGTTTTTATTGAAAACAATTTTAATCGAAATATCGATTACTAAATTAATGTCTAGTTATTCTAAAGGGTTTTGCCCGCTGATTAACCAAAACACTAATCTAAGTAATCTGAAAATCACTAATCAATATTACCACTTTTATAATCACACTTAATTCACTAAACAATTTATCACTTGAAGAACAATCAAATAACATACATGTAGAGGGAAAGAGAGGTGATTTGAGAGAGAGAGTGGTTGGATGAACATTTTAGAGACAGAAAGAAACATGAAAGGAAACTTGTATTATGTGTGTGAAATAATGAACAACCATCCACCTCTCCAAGGCATGGAGAGGTGTATTTATACCCTTTTGGGGCCGGCTATGGATTGGCCTTCATGGGCTTTCCATGGGCTTTTCTTAACTTGGCCTTACTTAGGTTCCAAATAATACTTAACGAGCTAACAACGCTTATCTATGGAGTGACCGATACTTTCCTAAAAGTTTCGTATTCCTAACAATCTCCCCCTAAGGGAGGTCACTCCATTTTACAAAAACTTAAACCGATCATTCTATGAAGGTCTTCGTTCTTGTGCTCGCAGACTTGTTTTCTTTTTCCTTTTCTTGTGAATATGGCGTAGTGATCATTGACTTTAGGCTTGAGCTTGTTCCTTTATCTTGACTTGTATGTGACTATGTGATCTTTGAGCAGTCTTTTGAATCATCACAACCAACGCATATCTCTTTCGCCATCTTGTAAACTTTGCCATCTTGTGAACTTGTAACTTTTGGACTAACATGCTCATACTATTGTTGTTTCTTGGTCTTGAAAGCTTGAATAAGACATATTTCTTGAAATTCTTTAACGTATAACACTTCCGTCACTAAATCGAGAAAGAACTTCGTATCAAGTGACGAAAACTCTTTGAAATTTTTGACTTTAATACTTTGTCACTTCACGGAAAGCACTACGGATATCAAAGTACCGAAGTCTTGAAACATGTACTTGAGCTTTCCATGTATTCTCTTTATAAATGTCGGGTTGAGTATGGACATGCGGCGAATGAATATGTAAGTCACTGAACCAGAGTACCTTCACCTCTAACTTTAAGTATCCTACTTAAAACAGTTAGCAATACAACGGGATGAATATGCCTTAGTCAATGTTGCCCGAGTTTGGTTGGAGTAACCTCGAATCTGTGAGGATCAACCTGTGATCAGGTATATTCAATTTAAGAAGAATCTCCTTGACATGATTTCAAGCTAAAGTATCGAATCTTTCTAACACATATGTATTAGATTCATCAAACTCAACATGTTCTCATTATTGGAACGTCTCAAAGGAGACAACACGATAAGAGTGAACCAGTGAGTTTACTGTCTCCTTTTACCGATTAGATAACAAAATCGATTTGTAAAATCAATCGACGTTGTCCACTTGCTACAAAGTGGTTTTGTGACACATCGAATGTTTAAACATGTCAAAATTCATACATCACTGCATTAATTCATATACTGGAACAAATTTGATTCTTGTAGAATCGCACCATCGTTTCTTTCTAGTTGTCACAATTTGAATTTCATATAAAACGCACAAGTCATTACCTATGAGCTTTTTGCTGTTAGGCTCAAGCAGGAATTTCCCATCTTCACTGTGATATACTTGAGTATCACTCTGATGTTGCTTGGCAAAATCACAAGGATAAGACGCGTAGGACACTTTTATATATATCTCGTTATTCACATTGTGTGGGGGGAGGTGATTTAAACAAGCATAATTTAGACAAGTGTCCTAATGAGATTTATGGATGATCTCTTTTGGCTCTAGACTCAATAATGCACTTTGGTTTTAGTGATCAAAGACTGGAGCAGACTGCCACCTTTCAATACCAACTAACTCAGTGAGGAAGTTATAGAATACGTGTAATCTCCGTGAGAATGAAAACAGAAATCTTTTGAGAGATTCTGTGTGGCTAGGGAGGTTTCGTAGCATTGCATCCACGGGTCCATGATGTCAGTGTCTTCAATGTCACAATCCTCTTTTGTATTCATGACAACAATGTAGACACTCCTTTTCTGCCTAAGTGTTAGAGGGCGTCTTTGCTGTCAACCCATTATCTTAACTTTTACTTTTAATTTCTTCAACCCCTTTAAAATCAGCAACTTACCCGATACTTCATAACAAGTACCCACCATATTGGGGGGGTTGGGTTTGTTTTTCCAGTACTATAGAGCTCTTATCTCGTCGGCACTTTTTCCATATATTCTCACTTTTACTCCTTTTTTCATACCTAAGGACTACTACACTATCTAGTGGAATATCCCTGGGTAGATCTCTCCAGTTCAGGCTGGATCATGGAAATGAATACCTAAACTTAACCACCTTATAACTCTAATACAGTAATATAAATGTCGGTCTTTGGTACTTCCACATTTCAGGTTAATCCCTTGATATTTTGGATATCAATTGATTAAACTTTCGGGGACAAAATGTTAGACACACTCTATTAATGAGGATATATAAGATAGTGTTAAGTACAATGATTTGAAATTTTTTGAATTTACTAAGAAATTCTTGAAAATTTTGTACTCGAGCACTCCTTATTATCACCATAAGTCTACACTACATATATACAAATTCATAAGTTTATTATCTACGAGGTTTGACCTGAATGATGAGAACATCATATGATAGAATCATATGGTTCTTTGTAGCAGCCGTAGGTCTCTTTCATACAATCTCCCACCAACGAACTTTTCAAAGCTCCTCATTAACCTTCTTTCTTTCATGAAGTTTGTCAATCTGATCTTTCTCTGTCCAAGCACTCTTCGGCATTGCTTTAACTTTCTTTCTAAGTTACGAAAGTCTTTGCTTCAAACTTTGAGTATGAAACAGATTCAGATACATATGTAACTTGAGCTTGTGTGGTTGGTGATGTCGGTGTTGATGTTGTCTTAGCTTCCCCCTAAACCAGCAATCCTTTCTTGAGTAGATTTAGAACTTTCTTGCAAGCCGCATCAAGCAATCTTGATGTATAAAGCCCAGATATCCGAAGTACACAGTTAACCCTTTTAAGAATTTGATACCGCAACACCAAAGTCAATTAAGTCTCGGATGAGCGCATTTCTTTCTTCAGGATAGTGATGATATAAATTGAAACACCAAAGTTAACTAAGTCTTGCATGTCACAATTATTCCCTCTAAATAGTAGAAATGATAACTCCAAAGTCAACTAAGTCTCGAAAGTAGACATTTCTTCCTACAAGATACTAACAATCTAAAGGAATCATCATACCTATGTGTACCTCTTCTATCAAATATATCTACTTCTTTTAAGAATAAGCTTAGAGATTGACCGATCGGGTAAAACATTAATTAAATCAGACAGAATTCTTCACATTTTAAATATTTATACTCCCAACACTTCCCCCTGGGGACTCAAATGATGCATATTGGCTAATGACGAGATGTCTCTTCCACCATGTGATTGAAATAGTGCACCCGAAAGATTTCTCAAAAGAAGGCCAAGGACACTATCAAGTATACATATACTCCTTCCCCCTTGCTGGTTTCGACACGTCAGAATCAGCAAAACCTTATACGCATACATATTCGAGATCGTGTTTGAAGAATTAATAAGCTTAAATCTATTCCGTGAGAATCAACTAAGTCTTAAATTGCAAATAAGTCCATAAAGTTTTAAACACATGACATCTAAAGCTTGTGTAGTTAAAATCCATTAACTCCCCTTAAATTATGATCCGTCATTATTAAAAACTTTATTCGTTAATTCCGTGACTTATTTTGAAAGACCGTTTTAAATGATTATTTGATGACAATTTCTCCCCCTCAAATAATGACCCGTTTTCTATTTAAAGAGCCGTTGTCATTGTTTGAGTGGTTGGATTGTCTTTGAAAAATCTTTTTGTGATTACTGAAAACACTGATTCATTATGAAGACAAATTTTTACCAAAAAAAAAAGATTTCTCTTATTTTAACACATAAGCACACTGACACGTACACTTATGGAAAAATAGAAAGCACGGGTTGTGATGCAAAGTAATCACAAGCCTTTGCATGGTCATAAAGTAGACCATGCCCGAGAATAAATTCCCGTTGAGAGGTCAAGTTTAAACACTAATTCATTATGAAGATAACTTTTTATCAATAAAAATAAGATTTCTCTTATTTTGACAAAGAAATACACTAACACGTACATTAATTTGTATATAGGAAGCACAGGTTGTGTTGCAAAGTAAACACAAGCCTTTGCATAGTCATAAAGTAGACAATGCCCGAGAATAAATCCTCGTTATGAGGTCAAGTTTTCTTTTGAAATACTTGCCTTTAAGATGATGACCGGGTTGCTATCTGAAATAATAGCAAGCCATTTTGGCATGTTTTAAAAACATTTAGAACTTTTGCTCGAACTTTATTTACAGCCTCGTATCATTATTAAATGACATTTCTAAGACCGTAAATGTTATCGATTTTCAGAAGACATGCAATTATTACCTCTTTTTATATTTTTCTCATTTTTTAATTTTTTTTGGTTTTAAGTATTTTATATTTTTGTATTTTGTTTTTATAAAGGTTTTCTAAAAATAAAAATAAAAATCTTTTTGGTTTTTCTGGTTTTTAATATATATACATAATATATACAGGATATTTTAATAGGTACCACCACAATTCCCATCAGCATCATAATGCCAATTTGTTTCAAGGTCTCTCCGGCACTAAAACTTGCATTCCCAGCCTTGTTATGATAAGACATCAATTAATTCTCATGCAAGGGCTTTAGTGAAATGTCCCTAGCTGATACTTACTCCGTATTGACAAAGTAAAGCTCTACTACTCCGTTCTTAACTTGCTCTTTTATGAAGTGGAATCTGATGTCAATATGTTTTGATCAAGAATGTTGAACATTGTTGCAGCATAAGGCAATAGCGCTTTTTTTTTATCACAGTACATTAGAATTTTATTGAATCCAATGCCATAGTTGGTAAGCTGTAATCTTATCCAGATGTACTTCGTCTAGTATCTTGGAAACCCGCGTGATCAGCGTCTGCATAAGCTATTAGAGAAATAGAAGAATCCTTTAGATACCAGAGTCCCCTCTTAACAGTTCCTCTTAGGTATTTAAATATTCTTTTTACAGCATGTAAGTGCTTTTCGGTAGGCTTTGCCTGATACCGGGCACACATGCATACAACAAATATAAGGTCTGGTCTACTGGCTGTGAGATACATAAGGGTGCCAACCATTCCACGATAGTATGTAAGGTCAACAGCTTTCCCTTGTGTATCTTCATCCAGTTTGGATTTCTCCACCATGGGAGTATCCACGGGGTCACTAGATTCCATACCATATTTTTTCAACGATTCTAGAGCATATTTAGACTGGTTTATAAAGATGCCTCTGGGACTTTGTGAAATCTGTAGTCCTAGAAAAAATGATATTTTGCCCGTCGTTGACATCTTAAATTTTGAACACATTATTTTTAAAAATTGGTCACATAGTTCAGGTGTAGTATATGCAAAGATTATATCATCAACATAGATTTGTACCAGGAGAATATCTTTGCCTTGTCTTCTGATGAAGAATGTAGGATCCACGGTTCCTTTAGAGAATTCCTGAGAGAGTAGAAACTTCGACAATAGATGTAACATTCCGTATTTTCAGGTCATTTACGACGTCATATATTTCACTAATTATTATCTTCATTTCTCGAACGCTTTACATTTAATTCTTATTATATAGTAAAATCGCGTAAACCAAAAATCAACAATTAACGTAAACGGACACCAAACGAATTAAAGTTTTCGTCAAGCAAGCAATATATTACTTTTACGAAAGTAATAATCAACTTTTTATATTTTATTTTTATTGGTTGCGTAAAACGTTTGACGTTACGCAATTTAATACGATTTAAGGCATACCCGGAAGCACCAAAATCTTTTCTTACGCTTCAACAAGTACCCCACTTTAATACCCAATACCATAACAAATAACAAAAATATCTTCACCTATACATAGACATATCCGTTTATAGGCTTTAAAGAAAACACAAAAATAATCAAATTGAAAACACAGTCTCCTTATAAAACCATGGGAGTTTCCCATACTTTTTCTAACCAAGAACAAAGACTCCATGTTTTACACTCCCCATGTTATCTTGATTCTTTGGTCTTGTTAATAGTCAAGATGATATATAATGCCTTAGACTAGATACATAACACATACTTGCTCATTTCCTTAAGTGGAAAATTTCATCTTTTCTCTCTTTCTTTTGGCAAAACCCACGGCTCAAAAAGCCCATCCCACACAAACTATACAAATTTTTCTACCACTTATACAAGCATACACACAACATATCTAAGACCTACTAAGATGGTTTGAAGGTTAGGTTAAGTATTTTCAAGTGTTGAAGCAAAGAAAGTGAAATTAGGTTTCTTGGGAAATTAAGGTTTCTAATCTTGAAAGCTAGATTTAAAAAAATCTAAAAAAGGTTTAGATATATATCTCATCAACATTTATCACTATACAATTATCTATAAACCTTTATGACTTTCTTTTTATCAATTTTATGTGTTTACATGTTCCGAAATAACTAAATCACATGTTTAACTTGTTAAAAGTGATTTTTTCCTTGTAAAACAATGATTTTATGAACTTGTACACATGTTATATGGATATAAATATGGATCATGAACTTTATAAAATGTAAGACAAGTATATAATAAGTATTGGATAACTTGTGGTATTTATTAAGTTGAAAAGTATAGAAAACAAGTTATAAAAATGAGTACACCTAAAGATTTCAAAAGGGGCTGTTGGATTTCGTATTTTAGACAGTAGGTTTAACACCTTAGAAAGATAGTACACCTCATGACGATTCCAAAATGATAAGAAACTCGAAAAACTGATTTATAACGAAAAAGATACGACGATTTCAAGTTTACGTTAAATATATACTTTTATAAAACTATTTTTATAAAATAACTATCACCACATAAACTTATATTTTTTAGAACATCATTAATATATAAAACTTTTAAAATCCGATAACGTACTTGAAAGAATCGCGTAAAAACGGAGTAAAACGAATAAGTAACGACACTTACAGATTTTACGATAACAAATCATAAAAATGAAATATATACTGTTTTATGAACAGTAGAATCACTATTCATCAGAGAAACTCAAATTTTGAAAATGTTATATTTTGATAACTCGTCTTAATACAAAGGCGTGGACGTAAGAAACGAAAGAAACGGACTAAAAACGAGAAAGTTACGCCAGTTTTACTAAAGTATATTTATAAACGTTTTTACTTTATAAATATGATTTCACTAAAACGATTAGATGGTGATGTAGCTATATAGAATTATATGTGTTATTAGTTAATCAAAGTACTATATTACTAGGGAGTTTCATAATGAGGCCTCTTCGGGGTGGCGTATCGACGAGTTATTGGATTTACGATTTAAAGTGTTTAGCTCCTCATACGTCACTACATGACCTCTTAATTATGATAGCCCAAACGATAGTATGATGAGCTATACGACCTATAAATAATCAAAGTGTTTTGTACTTATACGACCTATATTGGATTAGGTTGCCTTCGGATTCCTTCGTGACGCAATTTTCTATTGTGAATACTTGTTGATTACCATTCACTTGAGGTAAGTTCATAGCCCCATTTCTATCTACTTGTTTTATAAACTCTACGGGGTGGAATTACATGCTTGTTTTACTACGGACACAAGTGTTTTAAAACTGTATGCTATTTTTTTCGTTCGCCGAACAATATATTGCCTAAGTACCCTTGTCCACAAAGTCCACCTTTTATCATGAACCGTGATTGCTATATTAGTAAGCCGCGAGTGTTGTGGAAAGATCTATCGGGACTGACAATACCCACCTTCTTTGGGTCACATGTTGACTCAAGGTGCATTAAACATTTGAAATAAATACGTTGGTTTGTTTGGAGCATCATCCTTATTCTCTGCGAGGGGGGGTGGGTGGTGGAGGGGGGGAGGGGGGGGGGGACTGGGGGGTGGGGGGAAAGGAGGGAGAGGGGAGTGGAGTGAGCGATGTAAGGTGAGGTGAGGAGGCGGACTGAGGATGAGTGGCGGGGGTAGGGGGGATGGGGGGGGGGGGTGGGGTGTGGGGTGGAGGGGGTGGGGGGGGTGGATGGGAGGAGGGTGGTGGGTGGGGTGGGGGGGTGGCGGGGGTGGGGGGGAGGGTGTGGGGAGGGGGGGAGATCGGTGGGGAGGGGGAGGGAAGGAGGGGGAAGGGTGGAGGGGAGAGGGGTGGAGGGGGGGGGGGGTTCGTGGATGGAGGGACATGTATTAATTATAACTTATTACTGTAAGGTTCGGTGTCAATGAGCTAAGTGCAATAATATCTGTTTTTGGACTATTGAAAATTAAGTATTTAATTTAAAATTTTTTTATATTTAATATGATTCATGGTCTACTTAGTGACTTAAATCTTGTGGTCCACATCTTTATTTTTATTATGTTATTTTATAGGATTTTTTAATAATTATATTTATTTATTTTTATGTAATCTAATAACAAGGGGTTCTACAATTTATTTAAATTAAACAAACAAAACTAAACAATATAAACCAAACCACTTTGTAATTTGAAAAAAAAACACCCCTATAGCTAAAAAAAAAACACCACAACCAAAACGAACCAACCAAAAAAATATCACCTAACAACAAAAACAAAGACCCCAAAAACACTAACAACACCAACAATATGAGACCCCCGTCCACCACCCCACAGCATACACCTGGGCACCCCCCTAAGGAAGCCATAACAAGCCGAACCTAACCGTACCTCAGGTCTCCTCAATGCAGGGCAGCGAGAAGGAAAACCAGCAGATTTATTAATTATACTAATAAATATCGGTGCCACTATAAAATCTATAAAAAACTTTCTCACCATTATTGGAAGATAAGAAACTATTTTTAATTACCAAACCAAGATTAACTGATTAAGACCTTAAACACCTCTCTGCCCACAAGTCTGAACTCTGTAAATTTGCCTAGTGGCATCGAATGAAATCTTGATCTTAAAACCATCAATTAAGTGTCGTCTCCTAAAAACCATGATGTAGTAACTTTGATGAAGCACCCCATTGTTACCATTCCACACTGCACCCTAATTTTGGGTGTTAAAGATTGTACCGTTGCAAGAGCCAAGGTTATAATGGGAAAAGGAAGTCCATTATCAAACCTAGTCTATAAACACAAAGTATTAATAAAGATTTTCTTTTTCAATATTTTAAATCCATAATCCTTCATCTCTATCGTGATACCCCCTAGCGCGCGGTAATCCTGTGATCCTTACTTACTTTTCACGATGTCATTATTTCATTATACATAATCTGGAAGATATATAATATTGGTTTAAATTCGATCTCTACGTCAGATCTGTTTGACATATCAGTACTATTACTATCCGGATCAATTAGGTAAAATAATGACTACAAACAAGAATTAAATTTATGATTATTAATATCATTATACATTATTTACCATGTGCCATGGGACTCTGCATACCTTTTAAAATTCCACGAATTGTGTACTTGTGTTGCCAGAATTCATGCCGCCCAGAGATTTAAGAGAAATCAGTTAGAAGTAGTGGAAAAGCGTGATGGCAAAGCCATATGAAAAATACATAAAAAGACTAGAGCTGACTCAAACAATACTGGAGGATTCCGGATCAACAATACTAGAGGAACTGTTGTACCAGAATGCAAGTATGTTTCGTATAAGACATTTAGTAAAGGCCAAGCCTATACTCTTTCAGGGGACTGAGAAGGGGTAGGAAGACTGAAAAGTGGTTGGGTAAAGATGGAGCAAGTGTTTGGAAATTTGAAATGTCTGAAGATGACAAAGTGAAGTTTGCTATTTGCACTTTCGAGGTCGAGCTCGAAACCTGGTGGAAACGGAAATGTTCATATGCTTTGGGACTTTCTAATGCTAATACAGATCCACCTAGAGCAACGCGAAAGCTATGATGACCACTGAATACTGCCCAGCAACTGAAATCCAAACGATGGAACAAGAACTTTGGACTCTAACTCTGAAAGGAGATGATATCGAAGCTTACAGTAATCATTTCCACAAACTAGTTCTGATGTGTCCCTGAATTGTGTTTCCACTGAAAGTAAGAAGATTGAAAGTACATTCATTGGTTCCTGAAAGAATCAAAGGAAAACATCACTTCTTCAAAGCCTGCCGACCAAGCTAGATGCAATCAACAGGGCCCCTGAAATGGTCGAGGCAATCAGTTTTAGGTAGGGCTTGCTAGAATTAGTGAAAGCAATAAAAAGGGAAAATGGGTAAAGACAACCTAAGAACACCAACAACAATAACCATAAGCAACAACAATAACAACAACAACAACAACCGCAGACCGAAACACAACTAATCACCAACAACAAATAGGAGGCAGAAACTGTTAGGCCTATGCTGGCAAGCCCCAGTCGAGGGTAGAGGGTTATCTGAGAAATCTAACCAAAGTGAAACCATTGCAACTCTCACTACAATTGACAATCCCACCTAAGGTGTGGTAAAAATGTGTAGCTTGGTCATGAATGAGAAGGATTTCGTTTAGGTTTTCCAGATCAGGCTGAAATGCTTAGCATAAAATGACTTGTTTGTTATGGAAAGGGACACTACAAAGAATCTGTGTCCTCTAAGGGAAGAACCCTCCAAAAGAGGAGCTCAATAGCAAGAGCTATGTGGTGGATGAAAAACCCACAGCAGAAACCGAATGTGGTCCACGGGTACGTTTCTTCTTAATGATCACGACGCTTGTACCTCTTTGGATTCTGTGGCTTGAGAAGAGTTTTGTATCTTCTTGCTTTTACACCTTTATTGATATTTCCCCAACCGTATTAAACACAAGCTAACGAAGTAGATTACAAGACGGAAAAATTCGATAGCTACCAATACCATTTTACGTAGTTGCACCTTAGACTTGTTAAATCACTGTGTTCAAAATAGACTGTTGCCAACTTCCTGTTAGGAAGTTTGATGTTATCATTAGAATGGATTGGTTGGCATACCACCGAGCTCTCAGCGATTGTTATGAGAAGATTGTCTGTATTCCTCTTCCGAATGGTGAGATTCTTGAAGTTCAAGGTGAGAAGCCGGAAAATGATCTTGGATCACTTGCGTGTATCAAGGCTAATAAGAAAAAGCTTGATGACATCCGCGTGGTCCGAGATTTCCTTAAGGTATTTCCAGATGATCTGTTAGGTTTACCTTATGTGCGAGAGGTAGAATTTTGCATCGATTTGATTCCAGGTGCATCGCCAGTTGTTAGATCTCCATACCGGTTAGCCCCTTCAGAAATGTTAGAATTGTTTGAACCAGCTTAAAGAACTTTAAGAGAAGGGTTTTATTCGACCAAGTCACTCACCATGGGGAGCACCCGTGCTCTTTGTCAAGAAGAAAGACGATTCGATGAGAATGTGTATTGACTACAGGGAACTAAACAAGTTGACTATAAAGAATCGTTACCCTCTCCCCAGAATTGATGACTTGTTTGACCAATTATAAGGTGTGTGTTGTTTCTCGAAGATAGATCTTCGCTCGGGATATCATCAGTTGAGAGTCCGAGAGGAAGATATACCGAAGACCGCGTTTAGAACCCGATATGGGCATTTTGAGTTCACAGTCATGCCATTTGGGCTGACGAACGCACCAGCAATATTCATGGACTTAATGAACCGCGTCTGCAAACCGTATTTGGACAAATTCGTAATTGTGTTCATTGACGACATCTTAATCTACTCAAAGTCAGAAGAAGAACATGAAGTCCACCTGAAGACGATTTTAGACTTACTCGAGAAGGAGAAGTTATACGCCAAATTTTCTAAGTGTGAATTTTGGTTGAAAGAAGTTCAGTTCCTAGGACATGTGGTCAACCGTGACGGTATCCACGTGGATCCTAGCAAGGTTGAGTCGGTCAAGAACTGGAAGACTCCTGAATCGTCAACTGAAATCCGTTCATTTTTAGGATTGGCGGGTTACTACCGGAGATTTATTGAGAATTTCTCCAAGATCGCCAAGCCCCTCACCCTGTTGACTCAAAAGAATAAGGCTTATGTGTGGGGCGATAAGCAAGATGAAGCTTTCCAAATTCTGAAGGAGAAACTATGCAATGCTCCTGTGTTAGCACTCCCCGATGGACCCGACGACTTTGTGGTCTATTGTGATGCATCAAAACAAGGTTTTGGGAGCGTGCTGATGCAGCGGGGCAAAGTGATAGCATATGCGTCAAGACAGTTGAAGAAGCATGAGAAAAATTATACCACCCATGACCTGGAATTGGGTGCGGTGGTGTTCGCTCTTAAAATCTGGAGACATTATCTTTATGGGACGAAAAGTGTTATCTACACTGACCACAAGAGTCTCCAGTACATATTTGACCAGAAAGATTTAAATATGCGCCAAAGGCGGTGGATCGAGCTACTCAGTGACTACGAGTGTGAGATCAAATACCACCCGGGCAAGGCGAACGTGGTGGCAGATGCCTTGAGCAGAAAAGAAAGACTCAAGCCAAGACGAGTACTCGCGTACGTGCTATAGAGTATACTTACGCTTTCTGGATTAAGACTAAGATTTTAGAAGCGCAGACGCGAGGCTTCAAGGATCTCAATGCCCCCAATGATATGGCTAGAGGATTATAAAGACACTTTGAGCAACGAGATGATGGTCATTGGAAATCTACTTCTTTTGATCGTTCTCTGGATTCCATCAGTCGGTAGGTATAAGGAAATTGATCACTGGATGAACTCATTACGCTCTAGATATTCAGTACATCCAGGGTGCAGATAAGATGTACTATGATCTGAGAGACTTGTATTGGTGGCCTGGTTATGAAAGAGAGGACATTGCTGAGTACGTAGCAGACTGTTTACGTGTTCTAAGATTAAAGTCCGAACATCAGAAACCTCTATGGTTTCTTCAGCAACCAGAACTTCCTGGGAGTTTGAGTGGAATTAGGAAAGTAACAATGGACTTTGTTACAAAGTTGCCTAAAAGTAGCAGTGGGCATGATACGATTTGGGTCGTTGTGGATAGATTGACCAAATTGGCTCACTTCTTACCTATTTGTGAAGACTACAAGACGAAGAAATTAGAAAAGATTTATACCAATGAGATTATAGCGAGACATGGTGTGTCGATGTTAATCATTTCAGACCGTGATGGTCGATTCACGTCACACTTATGGCAAGATTTTCAGGAAGCGTTGGGTACGAGACTAGACATGAGACGGCTTACCACTCAGACATACGGTCAGAGTGAGTCGTACTATCTCAAACGTTGGAGGATATGCTTCGAGCTTTTTTAATATTGTGTTATGGAATTTTGGTGGCAGTTGGATATCATCTTCCCTTGATGAGTTATTCTTATAATAACGTTACCACACAAGCCATTAAGTGACCCATTCGAGGCTCTGTACGGGCGGAAATGTAGATCCCCCGTGATATGGACTGAAGTTGGAGAAAGTCAGCTTATTGGACCAGAAATTGTGCAAGAAACGACTAAAAAGATTGTTCAAATTAAGGAAAGATTGAAGACGGCTAGGAGTCGCCAGAAAAGCTATGCTGATAAGAGGCGTAAACCTCTTGAATTCCAAGTTGGAGACCGAGTGTTACTTAAGGTATCTCCATGGAAGGGAGTGGTACAATTTGGTAAGAAAGGAAAGCTAGCACCACGATATGTAGGACCATTTGAAATCGTAGAGCGTGTTGGACCGGTGGCTTATCGGCTAAAGTTACCCCAGGAGCTAAGCTGTGTCCACGACATGTTTCATGTGTCAAACCTCAAGAAATGCTTGGCTGAGCCAGATGTTCATGTGCCATTGGATGAGATCGAGATTGATGAAAATCTGCGATTTGTCAAAGAGCCTATTGAGATCGTAGAACGAGAAGTGAAAAAGCTAAAGTGAAGAAGAATTCCATTGGTCAAAGTTCGTTGGAACTCTCGGCAAGGAGCTGAGTATACTTGGGAAAGTGAAGACCAATTCCGGAAGAAATATCCGAATCTTTTCTCTGAACCCGTCCCTTCTTCAGGTGTTGCAACCTGAGCCTTGAGGACAAGGCTATTCTAACCAGAGGAGTCTGTAACATTCCGTAGATTTTAAGACATTTACGACGTCATCTTTTTTCTAATTATTTTTTTTGTAAAACGTTTTACTTACTTTTAATTCTTATTATATAGTTAAATCGCGTAAGTTAAAAATCAACAATTAGCGTAAGCGGGCACCAAACAAATTAAATTTACGTCAAGTAATCTTTATATTATTATTACTAAAGTAATAATTTACTTATTATGTTTTATTTTTATCGGTTACGTAAAACGTTATGTTTCGCGATAAATTACGTTTAGGCATACCCGGAACTACCAAAATAAATATACGCTTCAACAAATAACCATTATTATTTCTAATGATCAAAGTTTATAAAACTTTGACTAAGTATATCATATGTGATGCCCATATACATAAAGGAAATAAACAAGACATACAATTGATACAAGTATACAACTTACATT